>DVTA01000194.1:0-11083 GCA_018233265.1 Junonia stemosa | reverse complement strand
CCCCGTCACAAAATAATTCATAATGAATTTTACTGCCGCTTCATTTATTTTACTGCAACCTTATATTAAATTACTGATCATTCAAATTATTTACTGCACACGTCAACCGCCCAATTAATAAAAAAAACTGCACATTCATTATTTCAATTGCCCAAGGAAAACTGACCAAACATTTTTAAAACATCCTAAAAAATTTGTTACCATTTTAAAATTATCACTAACTTTTGTAAACATCGAAACATATTTAAACAAAATATACTGTAAGAATATTCGTTAACGTAAAAAAAACTTATTTTCATGTCATGTTACAAAAACGTCACTTCATCTGGCGAAACTCAAAGAAAAACTTCATTTAAAATCGCCGAAATATGTATAGACCTTGAATTACGCGCGTACAACAGTGTGAAGTTAGATGCAAGCTAACGGTTTTGTGCAAAACTTATATATTACTGCGTCAGTTTGCGAATCGCTCTCGAAGAACGTGTTTGTGCCAGTCGTTGGAGTATTTCTTTTGGTAAGCATATGTTTTTGTATTTTATTGTTACAAAACTGTTCATTTGGTTAATGCAAGGTTTATTGTGTAAAGATATAATGTGTTAAATCAAATTTTGGCGCGAAAATCTAGTGATGTTGTTTTTGTAATTTATTTGCAATTTTGTCACTTCTCTAACGTCACTTCTGTGGCACATTTTATGCCAGAAGAAATACATTATTGCCAAATAATTCGTCAACCGTTAAATATCTACCTAAAGTTTTAAGGCTTTATTTTATTTGTTCTGGATACTCTAGCATAATCAGACATCATGGTGAATGTTAAAAAAAACAAACAAGGGAAGAAAAGTTGGTAAAAACCGTCAAGCTGAAAGATTACGCTATCAACAAATTAAAAATGATCCGATTAAAAATTCAGAATTAAAAGAAAGGGAAAGACAGCTATACCAAAAGAAAAAAGAAAAGGGACAAATTAAGAGCATACATGATATGACTAAATGAAAAATATGGAGAGAGAAGACTAGAAAGCATAGAGCCCGCGTGAAGCTACAATCAAGTAGAAACTTTCTAGTAACACCGCCAGAATCTGATAATGAAGACCAACCTACTTTTCCACAAAACAATATCGCTCTGGCTGTTAAAAAGCGATCAGAAACTCAGCGGAAATTACGAAATATACTTATAAAAAACAAAAACAAAAAAAAATAAATTAAAGAGTTACGTCAATAAATTTTTAACAAAATATTAAACCGACTTCAAAAGTAAACTAAAAATAATCTTTTTACTCTACAACATTTTCAAGTCGGTACCCTTTCAAACAAAAAAAGAATTGCCAAAATCGCAATGGGGCGGAGTCTAACCGCGTTGCTCGCGCGCTTACGTGTATATAAATTGGTCGGATTTATTCTGTCCTTTGAAATAATAAAATTAATTAAAACATAAAATACACACTTAAATTAAATAACACACATCACACATATATATAATTTAACAATAGTAAAAATAGAAATGAAAATTATACAAGAAAGATAGGCTACGCCACATCACCCCTTTCCAGAGACTTTCTCATCTTGATGTACAAATTTCCGCGTAAAGCTCCTGGCACCGCTCTTCGGAAGTCTGGACTCTCTATTCGGACTCAATAATATCTACAAATTCAGACAAGTTAAATTACGCTAAAAGAAACTTAAGCGACGACTCTGGTGCAACCAAAGCAATATATAAACGAGGAACTAAACACCCGGAGCGCGTAAGGAACTCTACAAAAACGCCAATATCAATTGTCTGCTGGTACAGCAGAGGGAATGCTTACCACCCTATGTTGTTTATAAATCGGAATATTTATGGACTCGGTGGTGTAGGGATGGCCAAATACTAAATATAATAGAACATACCATAGTCATACCATGGGCGAAATTGTTAAATGGACCTAAAGTAGTAATTGGTGAAAACCTATCGTCTCACCTTAGCGTTAACACAATAAAATTGTGCCTTGAAGAGAACATTCGATTTGTGTTTTTGGATAAAAACTCCACTCACCTTACTCAGCCCCTAAATTTAGCCTTTTTTGGTCCAATGAAAAGGGAATGGAGAAAAATACCTACTCAATGTAAGCTATACAATTCTCATGTATCCACCAGAAACAAATGTTATTTCCCTCAACTGTTAAATACGTTAATGGAAAAAATCAACATGAACAACGGTAATATAAAGAGCGGCTTTATAGCTGCAGGTTTATGTCCCTTTGACCCCAATAGAGTAACCCGAAAGATTCCGGATATAGTTGAAAATACCTTAAGATTTGATGCAACTCTTCTAGAGTACCTGCAGGCTAACAGAGAATCTAAGCCATTGAAGTGTAGAAAAAATTTAAAATTACAAGTCGAAGCAGAAAAAGCAATTTCTTCTGAGATGTATAAAAATTGTGTCAAAATACTAAAAAAACTAAAAATGATCTATCTAATAATGATCCTTTGAAGAAAAATCGTAACAAAACTAAACAAAAAGAACAAAGAGATGCAATGTCACCAGGACCATCGAATACGAGTATTAATTTTAAGAAAAAGAAAATGTTGAAACAGAATGTGATCTTAAAAGACAGTTCGCCGTTGATATTAAAGAGTCCTGGTATCCTTTGTAGACTCTCCATGAATATCGTTAACGCTTAATTGCAGCCTTTATCAACAAATTTAAATCGATACGTACATTGCCTAAAGAATCTTTCAAAGGATTGTCAAATGAATACGCCATTTTTCAAAGACATGCCAGATTGCTTGCAGGTGACATTAAATGATAAATCTTGTAAAAAGTTACAGAGCGAAAAGAAAAAGAAAAAAATAATAATTACATCCCATGTGGTTATTAAAGAAGCTGATTCTGAAAAAAGAATCGTTTTACAAGATATAGCACAAATAAATTAGAGGAAAAATAAACAAGCAATTAGTTCAAAGATGCAAACCTTTGATAATTATATAGAATCATGTTTGCATGAACAGGAAGAGCAAGAAAACATATCGCACACTGATAATCAAACCGTCACTAAACAAAATTCGGCAAAAATGAGTTAAAAGTGCCATCTATCAACGCTCCCCAAAAAGTATAGTTTGCAAAAACACCGACATTAAAAAGTTACATAGAATAGCAGATGTCGTTAGTGTCGCTTTGCCCCCAGGCGCGGGGAGGGCGGGTAGCTTACCGCAACACTGACATATTTCCAGTAGTGACGCGGACGGCGTAATGTTCACGTGGACTCTGTGCGGAAAACGGTCATTTTTTGCTTAAGGACACCTTTCTTCAAAATTATAAGGTAAGTTGAACTAACAATTACGAGAATAACGTCTTTACATAAAAAGTGTCACTTTGTCAATATTTTTGTGCATAATTTGTTGTAATTTTTACCCGCATAGTGTCTCTAAACAAAAAGAATCAGTTTTTCTGTTATTTTTGTGTTTAAAACAATCAATCACTTACCTGAATACTGACCTTAAACTAAACATGTCAGGATTTCGTTATTTGCGAATTGAACTTCAATTATTTGTTTTTACGAAAAGTGACTCTAAATAAAAAGTGTCGGTTTTTTGCACTTTTTGTATTCAAATAAGCATTATAATTTGAATAAAACGTCCGTTTTGATTCTATCGTATGTTCCTTATTTTTGTTTGATAGAAGTTTTTTTGACTTGAGAAGTGTAGGTACCTACTAAGTACAGTTAAGAAATTCGATTTCTTGACCATTTCATGAAAATTTTATTAGGTATTCGCTATTCAATAAGATCGAAAATTTAAAAATCCGTGACTAAGATCAGTGAGTCAAAATTTTGTTCAACCCCCTGTACAATGTAACTTTGCGTTTTAAAGAGCTAGTTAGTTATAATTTAGCGATTCGTAAGTAGGTACATAATAATACAAATAAATAAAATAAAAATAATTTTAAACGAGAATTTTTATTTTAAGATGATCTTTTATTTGATTTAAATGGCTTTTGACAACAATGGTTAATACAGTGAACAGTTCCCCTAGCACGAATCTTTACGTAATACGTAATGTAACATGACGTAACGTCAAAAAATTGTATGAAAATCTGACAACGCTCTACTGCGCGTGCACTCGTTACGATTGAAATACGTTTACGTAAATATTTGTGCTATACAGGACAGTATACATTGGACGTTGTTTTCAATAATATCTTTTATTTTTTACAGTTATCAATATGCCACGTCTCAATCCAAGAACTACTAAATTTAAAGAAATAATAAAGAAAATTAATACAGGTACTACTAGCGATACACCAATGGAAAATGATTCCGACAATAAAGTAATAACCGAGGATTCTGCAAACAAAACTAAGTTAAATGCTCCGGACCAGTCAAGTGTAGATTCTCTAAACTTCAGCACTGTCGTCACACAACAAAGTCGAAATAGGAATAATTCTACAGATTCTGGCAATAGCAACAGATCAGGTAGAGATTTTTCGCCTGCATCAGATGATGATCCAGAGTATAAACTCAGCCCTAATGATCATATATCTTCTGAATCAGACACAACTAAAACACACCTTCCTAAGATTAAGCAAAAACAAAAAACAGTCGCAGAAGTACATAATGTGTCAACACTTAACACTTCTCCTTCGTTATCAAGAAAATCAAGGTCTTCTTCTGCAAAGTCATCTAATTCATCGTCTTCTAGTTCATCAGGATCATCCACTTCATCGGCATCTTCCTCGTCGTCATCCAGATCATCTTCAACTTCTTCACGAAATGATTCAATGAGTGTGAACTCTAACTCTGCAACGCCATCGAAACGAAACTGTATTTCTCCAAAAGTCTTGTCTCCTGAAATAACGTCTTGTAAATTGAATAAATCTGCCTCTGCTTTACAAATAATAGCTATGGAATATGGGAGTGAATCTTTTTCTGATAGTGATGGCAAAATAATTAATAACATACCCATTTATAACCCATCTTCTTTAAAAAGTTTAGCAATAGAACAAATAAACAAAACAACACATTTAAATAATATCACACCTGAAACTATCCCTGATACTCACTCTGCAACACAAACACGAAAAAGAAAGCGTGGTAACAAAAAAAAACTGGCAAAGTTACTGAGAAATAAGGGATTACAATATTCGTCGTCCTCAAAGCAAAAAAAAGTAATTCCTGAAAGAAAAATAGGGATTCCTTGTGGTATGAGCTGTCGATTAAAATGTTCGGAAAAATTTACCGAAGAATCCCGTCGCTACATATTCAATAATTACTGGCAAATGAGTTCCCTATCAAAACAAAGAGATTTCATTTCTAAACACATGACAGAAATCAAACCGAAATATCAATACAAAAAAATATTCAATAAAAGAAAAGCTAAGCACGCATTTTATTTTACAGCAAGTAATGAAAAAAAAAGAGTATGCAAAATATTTTTCAAAAACACTTTAGGCATTAACGATCGCCCAATTCGAACAGTCATCGCAAAATTAAATTTATGTGGTATTGTTGAACCAGACCTGCGAGGTAAACATGACAACCATGGGACCAAAACATCAAGCGAATTATTGGACAGGGTTAGGAAACATATTGCGAGCATACCTCGAATCGAAAGTCATTATTTACGCAAACAGACGACAAGGGATTTTATAGAAGGTGGGAAAACATTAACCGATTTATATAGAGATTACAAAAAAGACTGCGAAATTGAAGGACTTGACTACGTGAAGCTACATATATATCGTAAAGTTTTTAAAGAAGATTTTAATATAAGTTTTTTTGTCCCTAAAAAGGATCAGTGTGAAGACTGTGTGGCTTATGAAAATGCGAACCTTGAAGAGAAAGAAAAAATGTATGAAGAATATACATTACATTTAAAAGAAAAAGAGTTAAGCCGAGAAGAAAAAAACCGAGACAAAGAATTAATTGATAACAATAACATAGTAGCATGTTATGATTTGCAAGCTATCCTACAAGTTCCTAAAGGGGATGTTTCATCTTTTTATTATAAGTCAAGACTGAACTGCTTGAACTTTACAATTTGTGAGCTCAAAGCCGATTGTACTCATTGCTATTTCTGGACTGAAGTAGAAGGGCAAAAAGGTGCTAACGAAATAGGTTCTTGTGTATTTAAATTCTTACAAAAAAAATCGGCAACAGCATCGTCTGACCTCAACATAATTTTTTATTCAGATAACTGTTGCGGACAACAAAAAAATCAATTTGTTTTTTCCATGTATTTATATGCAGTGGCAAATTTGCCAAACATTGCCTCTATTACCCACAAATTTTTGATCAAGGGTCATACCCAAAACGAAGGGGATTCCGTCCATTCTATGATTGAGCGCCAGATAAAGAAGAAGCTTAGGTCACGACCAATATATGTTCCTGATCAATATATAAGTGCTATTCGAGACGCAAAAAAAAGGGGCAATAAATACAATGTAGTGGAAATGGCACACCATGAGTTTTATGACATCAAAAAGCTGCAAGAATTCAAACTAACTAAAAATACGGAAGGGGGGGCCATAAAAGTAGGTGACATAAAAGTTCTAAAAGTTGAAAAGTCTGATTCTAACCATAACGTTAGAGTTTTTTACAAAACTTCATATTCTGATGAAACTTTTAAAGAAATTAACTTACTCAAGCTTCGACGGATACAACCTCAATTAGTGCCTTTGTATAATAATAAATTGCCATTAGCTGAAAATAAAAAGAAGGATCTGAAAGATCTTATTAAAAAGAACGCAATTTTGCCTTACTATGTATCGTCTTTTTACAATAATATTTTATAAAATTTTTTTTTTTTTGTCATTTTACTTTAGAAAGTTTTTTATGTTTTGTTTTGTGAGAGATTTATTGTTAAACTTAGAAAAAAGCTGTATCTCAATAGAGATGGATGAGTAATTTAATTAGGACTCACAGAAGACTGTTTGCTTTTAAGTGATATTATTATTAACAGTGCCAAAATATTATTAAGTACCTAATGTTATTAGTTCTATGAGAATTTAAGAAAGATTTTCTGACAATTTATTTTCATTGTTTTGTAACTTTAATAAATAAGCATTATCTCTTAGAGATAGGATTAATTTAATTAGAACTCACTGAAGACTGGTTGATTTAAGTAATATTAACATAGTCTTAATATTTGGGCCAATTATTAAGTAATGTTATAAGTTTTTCTGTCAGTGTGATTTACAAACAAGTACATTTTTATCATTATGTGTGAGGCGAGGATGTTAAATTAATAAGTAATTATAGTTAATAAAGATGGTTGATTTCTGCAGTGGTGGTTTTAATTAAAAAAACATTATTTTAATTTTTGTTCCTTAAATTACTAAGAATATAGAGACATTTTAACCTAAATGTTTTAGATAACATATGAATGAATCTAATGAAAAAGTGACACTTTCAAAAATTTTGTGGAAAAGTGACACTATTTCTGGAGAAAAATTAAAATATTTCATAAAATAAATATAAATAACAGCTATAATTAATAACAAGGAGCACTATGCTAGACACAAATATTATTCACTTAAAAAAAAATGTTTTTTTTTTTACATTTTGCACAATTTGCAACCGTTTCTTTAATTAGTAACTTTAACATCATTTTCTGAAAAATCGTGTTTTTCGTTTAGTGACGGTTTGGTTATCAGTGTGCGATATGCCCTTTTGGGTTAAGTGACATTGATTATTGCGTTGAAGATTATCCAGAATTTTTAGAATGTAACTGGATACTAGTTAAATTTGCTTCGAAGAAAAGTATTAAACACTTTGTCGGGAAAACTTTATCAATAAATGATATGAATGTCCCGGTTCATGACCGGGACAAAATGTGATGAACACGAAGGTCCGTCGCATCAATTTCAAAACCAGCCGACCTTTACTCACCATGTACCAGTAACGTCCACCCCTACAAATCAAGAGGTAACGTTTTCACAAGAGAATATGTCATCCATTATAGCAACCCTGCAAAAATCACAGACTGAAGCATTTAAGGACATACTGGAAGAACAGTTGTGCGTACATCTCCACCTGCAACTAGTGAAGCACAAACTCTAGCTCGCTGCAAGGCAATTCATCAGATTCAATGACGGCTTTCATAGATAAGGTGGATAGCTGCATAGAATATTGCAAGGTATCAGATTCAAATATTATAAAAGGCTTATCAATGTTATTAATTCATGATGCAGCAGACTGGTGGCAGGGGATTAGAAGTAACATAAACTCCCGCAGTTTGTAAAGGAATATTACAAAGAGAAGTATCGGTACTAGGGTCAAGGAACATATAGGAGATGTCAAAAATAGACGTTCTTCAAAGTCTGCAGTCTGTGAACATGCTCTGGATAAACCCAACCATTTTATTCGATTTGACAAACCACATGCTAATTAATAATCCTAAAAAAGAGTGCGTAACAAGAATCATCTAGACGCGGATGAGTTCGAACTATTTTTTCGTTATTAATAGTTAACTATTGTCTATGTGTAAACGATATTTTAATTTTTTAGTTTAACGATCGTTACGTGTGTTCAGTGTATATATAGTTATTAACTATAGAACTAATAAACATTCACACAATCTCGGTCTTTGAGCAGGTTGAGAATCCTGAGGCAACAGTACGATGAACTGATCGAGGATATTATCTCACACAGGGTATTTTGTACCGCTACCCAGATGGAGAATCCGAAGAATCCCAGTTAGTTGTTACAGAAACTCTCAAGGCAGAGCTTATGAAAGAGCTTCACGATGCGCCTACAGCTGGACACCTTGATTTAGAGCGTACCCTGCGTAAGATTCAAGAAAGGTATTATTTTAAGAATATGAGGGCATATGTTGCGCAATACCTTAAATCTTGCGATTTATGTCAGAATTATAAAGCCACCAATTTGAAGCCTGAGGGTTTGCTTCAAACTCCGGTGCCGCAACAGCGATTCGAAGTTCTGGCGATCGATTTGTTTGGTCCTTTACCGGATGGTGCTAATGGAGAGAAATTGATATTTCTGGTGGAGGACACCACTAGTCGATGGATCGAAATGTTCGCGTTGCGAGACGCCACCGCTAAGTCCTATGCAAAGGCACTCATAGAAGAAGTGTTCTTGCGTTACTGCTTACCGCGCCGGATTACGGCTTACCGACAACAGAACTCAGTTCGTATCTGCTGTCATGCAGAAAGCGATGTTGATACTCGGAATACATCAATCTCTGATACCAGTATACCATCCTGAAGCAAATCCCGCAGAGCGCAAGAATCGCGAATTGAAACAGCGTCTGGCAATTCTTGTAGGCCCAGAACATCGCCGATGGCCATCTGTTCTACCGATGGTACGATTCTCACTGAACAGTGCATACAACCAAGGCACGGGTCAGACTGCTGCATATCTCACTTTCGCTAGGGAGATGCGTTCTCCGCTGGCTGTAGGCACCGATCTCCGGGAGATTGTTTCACAGCAGAATTTCGTGCCACAGATAACTCCTTACTTAAAGGAATTCGCGCGCCGTCTGCATGACGTGAAAACGCGAATTGAGGGATAGCAAGACCTCCGGAAGACAGATAAAGATAAGCATCGCAGGGATGGACCACAGTATCAACAAGGAGATCTGGTTTTAGTAGAATGCCACCTTCCAAGCAATGCTTCGTAAGGGTTCACAAGTAAGTTTGCACCTAGAAGGGTGGGATCTCAAAGGTCATAAGTCCTACGACGTTTGTAGTTGCTGATATTGAGGGGCGTGTTAAAGGGAAATACCATGTCAGTGCTTTAACCCCGTATGTAGGGACCTTGGAGCCCGTTGTTCATGGGCGACGGCATGGCAGACCAGCCAAATCACCGCCGGGTCCTTCTGGTGACTTGGAGGAGGAGGCTATAGCGCGCAACCTTGAGAATCCCAGCGTTGCCACTCCGCCTAGCGTCCAGCATCGTTCCAGACGCCTACAGGCGCGAGCGGGCCCTCGCCCGCGCCCCTTTGTAATTTAGTAGTGAGGCTTTTTCTCGCGTCGTGTACGCAGCGAAATTCATTTGTTCCGCGTTTTAATCTCTATTTTCTGTAATTATTGCATTAAAACATTGTCACTATATATTCATTTTTATTAACCCCCGACCAAAAAAGAGGGGTGTTATAAGTTTGACCGCTATGTTTGTCTGTGTGTTTGTTTGTGGCACCGTAGCACCTAAACGGGTGAACCAATTTGAATCCAGATTTTTTTATTTGAAAGAGGGGTTTCTAGCGATGGTTCTTAGACATGTTATATCAAAATCGGTCCAGCCGTTTCGAAAATATCTTGCAATATGTGAATGTAGTTTTTTTCGGGTGGATCTTTGCTACTCAATTTTGAGACAGATGCCTACAACCGATTGAGCTGAAATTTTGTATACATATTTAGTTTGGATAACAATATACGGCAAAATGCGTGACGTCATTCTAAATTCAATATGGCGGACCATCCAACCCAGCAGAATAATTATTTTTATTGCATTTCTACAATATGGCTATCAAATTAAAGGGGTGTCTCTGTGTGTGTGTATTATCAGATATAATTTATAAATAAAATATCTCCCAAGAGTTTAAGGTCCTCACGCCGTATTGAATACGATGTCGGGGGTTTAATAAATTTAATAAATTAATTTAATATCATTTGTTATTAAAAAGGGTCCATTTGAAAGTAATTTAGAATTGTGAATCACTTTTTAACAGCAACAAAAAACAAATATACCGTAAATCCACACCTTTCTTATTTGATAAATGATTGCGATTGAACCAATCGGGATTCAACCAAACAATTTAAAGGGGATCTGCCTTTATTTACGCTTTTTGTCACCCATTTTGGAACGACAGAGAGAGCATTTTTAAATAGTGGCACGACAGTTTACACCCCTATTCACGAAACTTGAATGATCTGAACTATGCGCATTACGCTGCGCAAAACCATAAATTTATTATCTACCAATCAGTAGGACTATTCCGACCAAAAATCGAGACTCACTCGAGCGAATTTTTTAAACTTCATTCACACGATGGTACATGTTGCGCCACGCGATATGCGGCACCGAGTCGTACTAAAGTATTTGTCATTTTTGACATTCCAGCGCATACATTTTACGTCAAAAATGACA
>DVTA01000193.1:0-11089 GCA_018233265.1 Junonia stemosa | reverse complement strand
GGGGGGGAGAGGGGGAGGAGAAGGAAGGAAGCGAAAGAAGAAAAGAGAGGGGGGGGGGGGAGAGGGGGGAGGAGAAAAAAACGAAAAAGGGGGGGGGGGGGAAGGGGGAGGAGGACATACAAACACAGTCAGAGAGGGGAAAGGAGGCGAGAGAGAGAAACACACAGAGGGCGGAGAGAGAGATAGACACACACAAACACACACGCACACACACACACACACACACACATAAAGTTTTTGAACAGTACCTATATCTACCTAAAATTTGTTACCTTGTATATGTATAAAATAAATAATTAGTATTATGTATTGTTTAAAGTATTTCATGTTGTACTTCTTTTCGAATTTATGTTAAAATAGTGTAATCCCATTTCGGTCATAAACTTTGCATTATGTAGTGTTAAATTTTATTATATATTGTAACAATGTGTTTGTTGTATTGTTCAATGAATAAATAAATAAATCAACTCACCCTGGGTTTGTCGGCTGTGTTTCACGTCTTGGAGAAATATACGATGAAGATGATCCTTTTGAAAATGTAACATATCAGGCGTCTAGCGCAAATACTGGAATTTTAAGAAATTATTTTAATTTAACAACTATTACAATTTAAGAAACGAATATAACGAATTTTACTTACGGTTACGCTTATCAGAACCTCAATTTTTCACCGATTGACGACGCGATTATGTATTACTACGAAATTCGGCATACAGCAAACTGGCATCCAGGAATAACACATTATACGTATAGACTACTTTTCACCCCTGCAAACAAAAGAAAACGTCTTATATACCAGAATTATAACTACAAATCACTAAAAACAATGATAATACCATAATATCTATTAATTACACATAAGCTTAGCTTATAGTTCAATCACGAACATAATTACATAGTGACAAGATTCCGTTCGCAAAATCCCGCCAAGAGTGATTGTCAAATCACTTTTGGCGGGAAAACGTTTTTGCCACCGTGAAGTTCTTCCGAGTCCTACTGCACTCTCAACATTTGTTAGCTTCACTGTAGGGTTGCTCACGTTAATATTCTAAGAATATCTAGATATCTATTTATTTAATTCGTTTAAAATTGTTTTGAAAAAATCAAAATAAATATGTGCTGCCATCTAGTGCCAATTGTATGTAACGTTACATATTATGATGAATGTAATATTTAATCTGTTACTGTTTTACATTCATTTTAAAAATACGTAGATAATTTAAATACATACAATGGTGAATTTCATGTTTATCATAAATAATAATAAAAAAAAGAAATACTTAAGTGTCTAACGGATAGTAAATATTTAGGAAAACGACTATATACTATCCTTATTACATTCTGAATTAAAATCGACTCAATGGTGCATGTCGTCTTACGGTGATTTCTTGATATATTATGAGATAGGAATTTTTCAAAACAATTGAGAGCTACATCTGAAACTGGCGAAACTAAATTTTCAGGCCATGTAACGATTTTCAAGCCATGTACAAAAAATCATTTGCATCGGATCAGTAGCTTAGTCTCTAGACAGTTTTTAAGTTTTGGCTAGGGTTTTTATGTTACATGATGTACGTATATTATTTTCTAACAACGAATGCACCTAACTACTAGAAACATGAATGAAAAAAAGATTAAATGTTGTCTCCGTTTGACACGTCGTCGCGGTGTCCTTATTTATTTTCCATTTTTGCAATTTATACATCTTTAACTTTAACGAATAGGTAGGTATCTATTAGGTTCCATAAGCATCCTGTCTAATAAGAAGATAGATTCGAACACATATTCGCAATAAATACATCGCGCGCTAACAATTCTCGTAATTCTTTAAGCTCACTGTTTTTTTCTAATCTAATTTCTAAAACTAATCTTTTTTTTATAAACTTGTTATAAAATCATTTACACTTTCGTTTTCCCTTTGTTTACGCGAGTGAAAAATGTACATTTAACCGTCGTAAGGTTATTTCACGGCTCGAAATACGCATTAAACTTTCTAATTAGATTTGATAATGTAATTTCGTCAATATTCAACATTCACGTTAAAAGAATTCAATATTTCACAATTCTTTTCTCGCCCAACGAGTGTAACATGATCGCAACTTTTCGTTTTTCATCTTCCTTATGCAAATTACTTAGTCGCTAATAAATATATAAACAGCAAATCGTCGAAGACACGATTTCCACTTTAAACTATCGTTATTTGAATTGAAATGTAACTTAGGTACCTACCTGCCGATATAACCGATAACGAAGGCAGTGTCTTGACAAAAATACGAAATACGAATCTTCGCCATTCCTGCCATTTTGTTTTGTTTGTTTTATGCGACGCGCGGTCAAAAATCAAAGTTTTAAATAGGTATTAGTTTATCACACTTTACTTACAGTTTTAAATAATGTTTTAATCACTGATACACATACACACTTCTGACACTTAACTTTACCTAATATTACGATTATATTTGTTGGAATCTATCTATTATGTGTTTTAATATGATTTATATAAAAAAATGTCTAAAGTTTAAGTTTACCGACTATTTCCCGCTTCACGTTAGCAATTTTACAGCACCTCTAGTAGTAGATAGTAAAGAAAACTCTTGAAAAAATATTTTTGAATGGTACGCGCAAGGAACAGGCAATGTCCGAATAAATCGATTGTGAGAAAAAACGCAATTAAAACATCAAATTTGCCGGAACATACTTTCACTTATTTGAACGTTGAAGTGCGCGCTCGGATCACACGTGGACCCGTGGAGGCGTGCGCGTAGCGACTGCGTAGTTGCGTAGCGACGTAGTGACTGCCCGATGTGACAACTTTCCACACAGCTTTATATATATGCTTCATGACCATAAACAAAACCCTTTCATCTATTATATCTACTCGTATTTTATTAGATAGATACAGTATCTGGAGAGATATCTAGAGAGACTATCTAATCAACGACTATAGAACTACCTCCTTTAAATAGATTTTAATTATCTAATAAATATCTATCTACATTAAGACATTATTTGCTTTTTCATGTCAATTTGATTTTCCAATAAATATCTAATAACATAAAAGTTATTTATCATTCCGATATTATTTAATTATGAGTCTTTTCCAAATAAAAAATTATGCTACTCTTTTAATATACATTTATATAAAACGTCAAAGTGTAAGTTTACTATTAATATTTCGAAATTTCGTCCTAAGCGGATGGTATAGAAAACTTTACGGGCAATGAACGTGGAATATTTCTAACATACTGATTATTATGACAAAAACGCAATGATAAGTTCACAATTACATTTCTTTTAATGTCGTTAATTTAAAACGTTCTTTTTTTTGTTGTGATACCTGATGGGGATTCTTTTAATCTTATTTTTTAACCTGTATTACAACTTACTACTAAACATTTAACAAGTTTATATTCGATTTACCATCTAAATAAATATCTACTATTTAGCTTTAACAGAAGAAATTGTAATCCGCCCAGTAAGAGCCCGTTCCCACTTACCTACTTGTCGTGCGACGGATCCAGATTTAAATCGGATGTCGGCGTTTCTACAGACATAAAATTAAGCATTAAATATTACATTCAACCTCCTCCCGTCCCCCTATTAATATAAGAAACTGCCTAATAATTATTTTTATCACCCATTTGAGTATTTTTACTGCCCATCAATACATTTTTTACTGGCGTTTGTATTAATTTTATTGCCCAAAAATGAATTTAAAACTGCCCGCTTAAATACATGGCATTTTTAATCGGACGATAAGCGTGAATAGCTTCATATGAAATGTTCTGCCACTGGAACGACCGATTAACATCCGGATCCGATACACGACAAGTGGAAACGGGCTCTTAGTCTTCAAATATGTTCAATGGTTTTATCATACTTAATAACAGTTTAGTAGATATTTTATTGTAAGCATTTCATATTAATGGCACTATTTCTGTATATTAAGCTTTTCTATACCATATGCATTTTAAAATTATTCTATTAAAATATTTTTAATTTGCTTTATTTATTTTTATTACAAAAAAAATTGTTTTTCAACAAAATATGAAACTTGATTGACTTTGATCTTTAAGCACTTTTACATTTTAATAAAACTTTGTTTTTTTTTTTTTATTATTATTATACAAACTGTGCTTCATGTTATAAGCCTGTATTAGCAATTAAGATTTTTTATATCATGCCAATTATAGTAAATAAATTATGTAGAGAAATATCTGGTTTTTACTTGTTACCCTTATACGAAGACTCATTTCTTCTTTATTACTTTGATTATTCTACTGAGGAAAATTATATCCTTACACCCAGATGAAGTTTTATATTATTTCTACCCGACTGCGTCAAAAGTATATTTCTTTTGTACAATCTGTAGTCTAAACGACTTGACCCTTGATTTTGATGTGTACGGTGTCATTAGATCCATATTCCTTTCCGTAATATGACTTACTGTGAATTCAGCACACATGGCGTTATCAGCCGGATTTATCGATTTTTGTAATAGGATTGTTTTAGGATTGTGATAATGAAACGAACACAGCCACTCTAAGTATTTATTTAAAAAAACTTAGTGAAATGCAATACCCGTCGCCTAAAAGTCCCTTACGTTACATAAATATTATTTTAATTAGTTCTGCAAGCACTAATACGCTACGAATAAAAAAATACGCACCACAGAGCTGGGATTCAAAGGATATTTTCAAAGACAACATATTTTCTTTTTTAACAGATAAGAAAACTATTAACGACAATTAGTAGGTTAAAAATGTAGAGTATCGTAATAAGAAAAGAAAACTCAGATTACTTTATTTTTTGTTTATTTTTATTATTAAAAAAAAAAACTGTTGTCTTCAAAAAATACATTACTGCCGACAAAAATGACATAATATAAAATAACTTACAATAACATAAACGGTTAAATCTAAAAGACCAGTAAATAATCACTAGGGCTGATCTTCTACATTTAAGAAAACGTAATTGAAAATTTTTCAAGGTTTCAACCGGATTCGAAGATCGATCGAATCGAGAAAAAATCGAACAAAAAATATTTATTTCTACGGAAATATTATTTCATCTGTGATAGATAAGGCTGACTGGCAGTACATGATCGCACCCGTGGCTTGTATCTCTTTGACAATATTTTGCCCAGTTTTAAGGAAAATGCTCATGTTTTTATCAAAACAATTTTTTTTTGTTTTAAAATCAAAATTATGAACGGTTATTATTGTTAGTTGGAGAAAAAATTAACTTTTAATTGTCACCAAAAATTCATTAATTTCAGAGGACTATTTTTTGTTTGACTTTTTGGTTCTCACGACCTGAATTAACATTAGCGACAAAAATGAGCATTTTCCTTTTGAAAATGTTTTTTTTTTACCACAGTTTTATCAATAAGGGTCCAGTCGAAACCTTCATAGATATCCCATAATAATTTTTTGTACTTTTCTCAACAGATTGGTAATTTTTTTTTCGTATTCTAAAAAACTGTTTTTATTTAATAATCTAGCCTAAACGTTATTATACATAAATAAGGTGTACTTATAATTTACAGAAGCTTTATAATTACTTATTGCAACTCGGTGACGATGTTTCACGTCAAATTTTTAAATTCAAATTAGTCTAAACAACAACCGGCAACTCTCGACACTATGCGCACTAAACGAAAATGGAATTTTTTCACTATCACATTCAAGAAGAAATACACAAAAATAACATTTTTTTTCTTCGACACAATTTCGTTAACGACCGACGGTCGTTTTTGTCTATTTTCTCATTTTTTTTACTCAATTTGTAGTGAAAAACAAAATAAATACTGTAATTTTGTTCGCTTTGAGACAAATCAATTTATTCTAATACATATTTCTCGTATACATACAAAATATTCTCGCTTCAACACATCGGCCTGCGATATAAGCCCACAATTATTTTTTGTTTTTCAAAAAAAAATGCGTAAAAATATTGCATTTTTTATTTATTTAAAAGACACTAAAATGTCTACTTTATATATATTAAAGCCGGGTTTTTATTTGATTTAATTAATAAAATCAAACAATTTCATTTCTCTTTAAATCGGTTACTTTTAACGTAAGAAGGTACAAATCGTGTTTACAAAAATCTTGTCCATTTTTTGGTGAAATAAAACATTTTTTGTTTTATGTGAAACATCTAATAGCTTATACATAGTGTAAATACATATGTACGTGGCAAGATATCTGAATAGAAATTTAAGAAAAACAGTAAAATATTTAGTCTTCACCATTATGTTACTCGAAAAAAGCAATCGTCGTTTTTTTTTTAAATTTTTTTTTGAACAAACGGGCCTAGGAGTAGCCCGTTTGTTCACAATCACAAAAAAGTTCCCTACGATAGATGTTTCACATAACACATCGTTTCGCTTTCAAACCAATTATTTTACAAAAATATGTCAAATTGGTCTTTGTTAAGTAAAATCCATGATTTTTTTCAGATTTTTCAGAAACGGCCAAATCAAAACTATTCGGTGATTTTGCTTCATGTATTTCACAGTGATTATTTCATTTTTACATTTTAAAAGCGTATTTAATAATGTACAAGTGATAGAAACGAAATATATATATTTTTAATATACTATTGGCCATTTCCAAAAAATAAGACTTTAGATAGTACCAGACAGCACAAAAGTGGAAAAAATCTTTTTTTTTTTTCATTTCGATTTTTTTAATTCAACTAAATGTATGTAATATTGCGTGTGTGTGTCCGTTTGTTTGTCACTGTTCGTAGTTCTTCGCTTTGCGGTCCATTTCGTCGTCGGATGATCTGTTCATTGGGTGATCTGTAACAAAACAATAGTTTCATTATTATATATGTTTATAATTAAAAAAATCTTAAATTGGTATAAAATATAAGGATTAATTAATTTATTTATAACATAATAATTTTAGAATTTGAAAGCTTTATAAAAGTATATATCTATCTATTTTTAAATATACAAATAAATTTATTTCATATTTAGATAAGACGATATCTTTTACATTTATCAAAAACACCAATAAAATCTGAAATCAATATCAACAATATCTAAAGATCATAGCTGGGCATTGGGCATTAACGTCGTTAATCCGTTAATCGTTAATTAACGAAGTTAAACTTTTGATTAACTGATTAACTTTTAAGTTAACTTGTAAAAATGTTAACGGACACGCTAACTTCCGTTAATAATGCAGAAATCCATTAATCGTTAATTCAATGCCTACTAATTACCGCACGGTACAGCGACGTGGCGCGAAGAAAATAAAAGCGGCGTGGCGTGGAAATATTGTTTTCTAAAATTCTAAATGCCAATGGAGCAGCGTGGTGGATTAAGATGCTAAACCTTTTCCTAAATAGGAGAGGAGGCCTTTTTCAGCAGTGGGACATTTACAGGTACTTTATTTCATTAGGCATATTAACGGATTAACGATTAACGTTAACTTCCGTTAATTCTTCCGAAATGTAACGCTTTAACGTTTAAAGAAACTTTTTTTAACGGATTATCGATTAACGAAGTTATCTATTTAATTAACGGTGCACAGCTATGCTAAAAATATATTTAAACTACATATACACACCGTGCTGCATCTTCGGTACGAGCACTACGTTTCCGTCGGCCGCCTGTTGAAGAGAGTATTGGTTGGAGGACAGCGGCCTGCCTTCTGGGTCGCGGAGGTTCTAGAAAAAAGGAAAAATCTTATAATTTCTTGTAGTTTTTTTAAATCGGAAACTTCTTTGCATAAATTTTGATTCGATTTTAATATCCCCAAATTTAGTTAGACGATATCAAATTAGATGTCCCCAAAATTAGTTAAAAGAGAGACAGAATTACATAAAAACCTTATAATTTTTCTATTAATTCTTGTAAAGATTTTTATTTCAAAATCTGATGTCCCCAAATCTAGTTAGACATTACCAAATTAGATGTCCCTAAATCTAAATATATATAAAATACATACGCTTACAATATTTGGATTATCTTTTTGTGTTTTAGCAAATTAGTACACGGGCACGGACAATTCAATTAATTACTTATGTACTTGTTATCCGATTTATTCCCTAATCTTATCTTTGTTTTTACAATAAATTATTATAATAACAAATAATGATATTAAGATATAATCATAATAAAACCAAAATAGCATTTTAAAATTTTAATAAAATTTTGATTATAATTATACTGCGGTAGAAAAATATGAATTTTAAAATAAAATATCCACAGTTTCCCCCAATAAAATGTCCACAGTTCAAATATCCCCATATTTAATATCTCCAAATAAAATGTCCACAACCTAATTATCCCCAAAAATCAAATATCCCCATTTTTTCCTGTCCCGCACCGAGCGAACTTCGTCCGCGAGAACCTCGATTATCCGAACGTCAATTATCCGGATAATCGAGGTTCCACTATTTCCCCAAACCAAATATCCCCATTTTTTATATTAACCTGGAACACATGTCGGTACAGCGCCGCGAACCGTTCCTTGATCCTCTGCCTCTCGGCGAGCAAGGCGTTGTGTTCTCTCAGCGTGCGCGCCTTCCTGTCCCTCACTGTGCGCACTTCGTCCGCGAGGGAGGTGATCTGGTCGAGTTTACGTTTGCGACAGTTCTGAGCTGCGACCTGGTGGACGAAATGGACGTGGACCGATGGTGGAACGGTTAGATTTTTTGGGATAAAAATAAATTGTCATATATTCTGATCTGCTCACACAAGAGTGAAAGAGGGAGATGGGAGGGGGAGGGGAGAGAGATAACCAAACAGGCACACACACTCACAGAGAGAGCGGAGGGGAGAGAGAGGGAGGACAAACAGTCGCACGCGCGCGCACACACACACACACAGAGGGGGGGGGAGAAATAGGGAGGGTGAAGGAAGAAAGAGAACAGAATAGTATAGAATAGAAAAACAGACTCACACACACACACACACACACACACGCACGCACACACACACACACACAAACACACACACACAAACACTTAGGGGGGGAGAGGGAGAGGGAGGGAGGACAGACAGACACATAAAGGGGGAAAAGGGAGGGAGGATACACAAACACACTCACAGAAGAGAAAGGGGGCTAGAGCGAGAGACAGACACACACAGAGGGGGGAAGGGGGGAAAGACAGATAGACACACAGAGGGGGGAGAGTGGACACACACGGATAGAGTGAGGGGGAGAGGGAGGACAGTCACACACGCACGCGCACACACACAGAGGGGAGGGGGAAAAGGAAAAATAGTGAGGGGGGAAGGAGAAAAAGAGGGGGAAGGGTGAGGGTAGAGCGACAGGGAGAGACAGACAGACAGACACACACACACACAAAACAGAGGGAGGGGAGAAATAGGCAGGGGGAGGGGGAGAAAGAGGGGGAGAAAGGGGAAAGAAAGAGGGGGAGAAAGAGGGGGAGGGGAGAACGAGGAAGGGGAGGTGGGAGCACAGGGAGAGACAAACAAATACACACACATTTAGGGGGGGGGGAGGGAGGAAAGACAGACACAAAGGCAGGAAAAGGGAGTGAGGATACACAGAGGGGGGAAGGGGGAAGAGAGATAGATACACAACACACGCACAGAGAGGAGAGGACACACGCGGAGAGTGGGGGGGGGGAGAGGGAGTACAGTCACACACGCACGCGCACACACACAGAGGGGAGGCGGGAAGGGGAGAAATAGTGAGGGGAAAGGGGAAAAGAGGGAGGGGGGAATGGGAAAAAAGGGGGAATCGTGAAAAGAAGGGGAGGGGGAAGGGGGAGTGTAGAGCGACAGGGAGAGACAAACAGACAGACACACATACACACTCAGAGTGGGGGGGAGAGGGAGCGAGGACAGACACACACATAAAGGGGGGGAAAGGGGGGCGGACATACAAACACAGTCTGAGAGGGGAAAGGAGGTGAGAGAGAAACACACACGAGGGGGGGGAAACACACACACGGAGAGAAAGAGAAAGTGGGGGGGAGAAGGAGGGAGGACAATCACAAACGTGCGTACAATACAATCACGCACACACACACATTCTAAGGGGAGGGGGAGGAGGGAGGGGGAAGGGGAAAAAGAGGGAGGGGAAGGGGAAAAAGAGGGAGGGGAAGAGGAGAAAGAGGGAGGAGGAAGAGGAGAAAGAGGGAGGGGGAAGAGGAGAAAGAGGGAGGGGGAAGAGGAGAAAGAGGAGGAAGAGGGAGGGGGGAGGGGAGAAAGAGGGAGGGAGGAAGCGGGAGGGGGAGCGAAAGGGAGTCACACAAACGCTCACAGACGGGGAAGGGGGGAGAGAGATAGACACACACACACACACACGCACACACTCACAGAGAGGGGTGGAAGACACACAGAGGGGGAGGGGGAGACAGACATACACACACATACACAGAGGGGGAGGGGAGAGACGGAGAGAAGGGGGGAAGAGGGTGGACACACAGACACATGCACGCACACGCACACACACGCTCACTCATACTCAGAGAGAGGGGAGGGGAGGGGTAGTGACAGGGAGGGAAGACAGACACAGACACACACACACATGCTCAGAGAGGGGGGAGAGGACGGAGGGAAATAGAGACAGACTCATACATCCAGGGAGTGGGGAGAGGGAATGACAGGGAGAGACAAACAGACAGACAGACAGGGGGAAGAGGGGGGGAGGACAGACACACATAAAGGGGGGGAAAGGGGGGGGGGCATACACAGTCAGAAAGGGGAACGGAGGCGAGAGACAGACACACACAGAGGGGGGAAGGAGGGAAAGACAGATAGACACACAGAGGGGGGAAGGGGGGAGAGAGATAGATACACACACACACGCACACTCACAAAGGGGAGGGGGAATGGGAGAAATAGTGAGGGGGAAGAAAAAAAAGAGGGGAGAGGGTAGGAGGAAAAGAAAGGGAGGGGAAGGGGGAGGGGAGGGGAAAGATGGGAGGGAGGGGGAGAGGGGTAGAGCGACATGGACAGACAGACACATACACACTCACAGAGTGGGGGGAGAGGGAGGTAGGACAGATACACAGATAAAGGGGGGAAGGAGGGAAAGACAGATAGACACACAGAGGGGGGGAGGGGGGAGAGAGAGAGATACACACACACACGCAC
>DVTA01000192.1:0-11107 GCA_018233265.1 Junonia stemosa | reverse complement strand
ATTAAATGAAAATAAAAAAAAAACTTACCTGATATTTGTTAAGTTGATCGATCTTTTCTTCTAGAGTAGCTTTGGGGGTGTAGGTCTTTAAGCTCATCTCTGTATCACTCAACCAGTGTTGCAATCTGTCATTTGCAGAATCAAATTCGATCCATTGTTGTATTTTTTCTTCTATGCCTCGTTTTACATCATGTACTGTAGCGGTGAACTTTTCCAAATCAGCTCTTAATAATCCTAATTCTCGAGACATACCTTCTTTACCGCGAGGTGACAGCTTCGAAGCGTTATTTTCAATAAGGTCGGACAATATTTTCAACTTATTCGTTCCATTCGGAATCGCGTCCAACAGCTCTTGTATTTTCGCTAATTTACTTTGTAAGGCTGCTTTGTTACCGGTGTAGTCTGATAGTAAATGCAAACGATCCCATAAATGCTTTTGATAATCTTGCAGGGATTTCTGTTGATCAGCGAATTGTTGATAAATTTCAAATGAATTTTCATGTTTATCAATCACTGATGACAGTCTATTTGTTAGAGCGTTATATCTATCCCAAACAGATTTAATAATTGCAGCCATTTCTTCACTTTCCCCTTTACTGGAATGAATACTAGCTGCCACACTTTTAGCTTTCTCGGTGACAGTTTCAATAACTCTCTTATGCGAATATATTTCTTGTAATAAAGTTTTATTTTTGAGCAATCTTGACTTAATCTCTTGAGCAGAATTTAGAACTACCTTTTCTTCGCTTTCCACTATTTTTTCTTTTTCATCTAACCAAGATAACGTTTGTTGTAACACGTCCTGATAACTTGACCATTGTAAAGTCTGCGATTCGTATTCCTTTTGCTGTTGCGAAATACTATCGTTTAGTTTGTCCCATCTTTCTCTCAATTCTCTTATTTCAGACCGAATACTTTCTCTTCCGTTCGCAGCAGTTTCAGGTAAAACTTTGTCTCCGGCTGTTGTTAATATGCCCATTTTATGTTCTCCATTTTCACGCTCTAATAAAAATACTTGCAACTTATTACCCTTACTTTCAATGCCTAATTTATCTTCTTTAACAAGCATTTGCGATAATTGTTCTTCTAAGGGTTTCAACCAAGTATCAAATTCGTTTCTTAGTTGAACATATTTTTTATGATCGGATACTAATTCTAACCAGTGGTTTACAATATCCTTGGATATTAAATGAAGTTGTTGATACCGACTGCTGATTTGAATTACTAGTGGTTTTAATCTTTCGACTCCACTTAATAAGATAAGGCTGTGAGACTCATCGACGAACGCATCTATTTCTTTTTCCTTGGCGTGAATTTCGTTGCGTAAGTCAACGTATCTCTGTAATTGAGCCTCTTTTTCAGCCAATGTTGAGCATAGACTTTGATCTCGGCATTTAGCTTCCATATCTTTAAGCCAACCGGTTATAGATTCAATGGAAGAATCGAATTTGTTCCAAATTTCTAAAGTATGTTTCAATTTTTGCTCTGACGTTTCAATACTATTAACTGCCTTAGTAAGTTGTTCATGTAAATTATTGATTTCTGCTTGAATAGCAGTATTTCCAGCTTCTGATGTGCTTTTGCTTACAGTCGTAAATATAGCTCTAATCTCGTCTAATTTACTTGATCCAACTTTTTCAATATCTTTCAGAGCAACCGCAGATTGAAGTTTCCTTATTATTTCGGGCTTTTCTCCCACTGCGTTTTCTATGTCAAGTAATTTTTCTGACTGTGACCCAAGCCATTCTTTGAATTGTTGAAGAAGACGTACAAGATCTTCGTGTCTCTTAACACACTCCTCCAAATTATCTTGCAGATTTTGTGACTTTGAAACAATGTTTTGGAAAAGTTGTTTGATAGATTGCAAATATACATTCAAAGAAGCATCATGGGTTTGATCAACCAATTGTTGGGCTTTGTCACAGACAGATTCAACAAGTTGTACATGTGACATAATCTCTTGGTGTAATATTTTATGATTTAAAAGTTGCGCCTTCTTTTCCTCCAGTGATGTTTTCAATTCAGTGTGGCGCTGCATTGCTTTCTCAACATCTTTTAACCATTTAGTTAATTGTTCTTGAGCAAGAGAAAAGTCGGAAAATTGTAATAAGCATTGATCCAACTTATTAACAGTTTCTTGAAAACTGTCACCAAAGCTGTCCCACAAGGTTCTTATTTTTCTTATTTTTTGTCTAATCATTTCGCGACCATCAGGACTAGTATGAGCATAAAGTTTCTCTCCTAAGCTAAGGAACTCTTCAAAAGCTGGCGTTTTCTTATTTCTAGTTTCATAAAGTTCTTTAGCTTTATTCTGTTTCTCTTGTAAAACGGCATAGTCTCCTACGATTTCGTTTAGATCTTGGAGTTCACCTAGCATACCTACTAACCATTTTTCCATATTATTATATTCACTTTCGAATGTCTGGTGCTCAGATACGTATACTTCATATTTTGAAATAATTTCATTAACAAGGTTGTTTAAAGTATGATATCTTGTAGCTAATTTTGAAGTTTTTGTGATAAGATCAGATTCACCAGTCAAATTTTGCTTCTCAGTTAAAGCGGCAAACTCAGCCTTTTTAGAACCAAGTTCAACTTGTATTTCTTTTACTTTTTGCAGGTGTGCGATTTTGGCCTCAAGATTACTCTTAAGGCTTTGATCTCTTATTTGATTTTCTTTTACTTTTAGCCATTCATCAAGTTCGTCTAAAGTTTTTTGACTCTCATTCCATTGTTTTATGGTATCCTTAAGTTTTTTATCATACTCATTACATTGTTTTGCAAATTGATCCCACGTTACTTTTAATTGCTCAAACTCACTAATTAGAACTGGATGTCCATTTGGACTAGTTGTTTCCAAAACAGTATGTAGCTGTGATTTTACATTACCCAAGGCATTGTCAATTTCTTGGGCTTTCGATTTGACTTTTTCTATAGCCGTTATTTTAGAGTCAACGTCTTCTTTTTGTGAAACGACTGCATAAGTGACTAAACTATTTTCAGCAATTACATGATTAAGACGATCACGAATATCTTCAAACATTTGAACGTATTTCTCGTGATCTGCAACATGAGATTCGTAAGTTGCAATTCGTTTGCTGAGTTCTGTTGACATGTTTCTATATCGATCAATTATATTTGTAAGACTTTTTTCTGCGTCTTCATCAGGCATAAGCTTGAGTTTATCAGTAAGCTGAGATAGCATAGACTGATGCAATTCCACTTCTTGATGTAGAATCTTAGTGGCATGTAGTTGAGCTTTCTTTTCGGGAAGGTTAGGTGACAATTTAAATTCACCTAACTCAGTTTCTTTGTCGCTTATCCATTTTTGTACTTGATTAAATGTGTCGTCAAATGATGATCTCTTATTAATCGTAGTTTCAATATCTTTGATTACGTTATTAAGTGAATCAACGGAATCCTCAAAGTAATCTCTTAATGATCTTAATTCGTTCCTTATTTGTTCTCTAGCTTCGG
The DNA here is from genome assembly GCA_018233265.1 of Junonia stemosa. Lineage (NCBI taxonomy): Eukaryota > Metazoa > Arthropoda > Insecta > Lepidoptera > Nymphalidae > Junonia > Junonia stemosa. Next base: position 7,630 of record DVTA01000192.1, on the reverse strand, counting down.
GAGTAACACCACTAAATAGTGCTTCGCCAGATTCTATAGCGCTATTAAGAAGTTTTTGACCAACTTCCTTGTTTTCATTTAATTTCTTCACTTGATCTAAATCAGCAGCTGTTGGCTTAGCGTGCTTACTCATTGCTGCGATATCTGCTATTTTCGCATTGGTATCTTGCAGCCAATCCTTAAATTCAGCAATTGATTTGTCATATTTGCCTTTGTTGTTTTTAAGGTCTTTCAATCTATTTAGTTGATTTGCCATAAACTTGCCAACAGTCTGATATCTTGTCTCTAAGTGATTAATGTATTGAGAAATACGCGAATCAGGATTACGTGATAGCACTTTCTCGCCTATTTCTGTGAGCTTATTTACTTCACCTCCGTAATCTTTGATTTCATCATTAAGTTTTTCAATTTCAGATATTTTGTCGTCAATATCATTGACATCAACCAGGCTGGCAGCTTCTTGTCTAACTCTATTTTCTTTATCTTTCAGCCATTCTGAAACGTTTTCTAAAAGCATCTCGTATTCTTGCCATGCTTCGATATTTTCCTGTAATCGTTTCTTAATCTCTTCATAATTTGCTGTAAGTACCTCCAAATTCTTTCGGGCTTTTTCCGTTTGCGAAGCTGCTTCTTGAGCACAAGCTGGTTCAGCTACAATACGTAATATCTCTGAAGCTTCCTTGAGCTCTTCTATTTTCTTTTTAGACTCCGCGATTCCATTTTCCACATCTACGAGAGCTGCATTTTTAACTTCCAGGTTATATTTGTCACTATTAACGTCTGGCATGCACCATCTAGTTTTGTCGTCTAATATTTTCAAATTTCTATTGAACATACTCAACTTATCCGTAAACAGCTTTTGAAGGAATGTAAGTAAAGTTGTTTCAGTTTTATTGGCATGAATAAGTACACTTTCAAATCGTTTTTGTAATGTACTCAATTCTTTAGGAACAAGAGATTCGTAAAATCCTGGGTAGTTAGCATTCATTTCGGATACGTTTTGAGTAAGGTTATCAATCTCATCACTTAAGTTTTGTAAGTCTACTTTACATGATTGACACTTCTTAAGGCGATCAAGTATTTTAGCATTATCACCTGACATATCGTCACATTTAATAATGTCGTCACGAATCTTACTGATGTTATCCGATAAGATTTTAATTTGTTCTTTTAATTTGTTTTCTCTAGATTCCAATGATGATACTGCACTCTCTAAGTTGTCAGCTAATGTCTGCAACGCGTCAAACTCGTTGTCCAAGTAATCGACTATTGATGAAACTTGTCCCAATGGAATATTTTTATTCAAGTTGGTAATCTGTTCGCATTTAGCTTTAATGCTATTTTTAAGACCTAAGTAAAGTGGCAATTCTTCTTTGTATTTCATAAGATGATTTTGTCCAAATCTGATCTCTAAATTATCACAAGCGTTTGCGAGATTCTGTCCTGTTTCACTTAACCAAGTAACGACTTGATTTTTAGTGTCGTCAATTTGTCTCCATACCAAGAGCTGAGATTCTAAATCTTGGATTCGTTTGATGGTAGCATCATTAACCTTTTCCCAATGTGTCTGTGAGTTCAAAAATGCGTCTTCCAAAGGACTTGTGTCAAATCCACCTAATGTAGATGCTTGTTTCAAAACAGATTGTTTAATTACGTCCATTTGATCTAGTAATCCTTTCGATCGTTTTAACAGTTCGTACGATTTCTTTGCTTTGTCTAGGAATTGAGCAGTTTGTACGTAATCATTCGGTGCCTCTTTGCATTCATTATGCAGTTGTTCAGCTCTGCTCATTTCTCTGTCAAAGGCAACAGTAAAGTTCTTTAATTCTTGTAGTGTGGATGATAGAAGTATATACTTGTTTTTAGTGTCACGAACGGCGTTAACAACTTGATCCCAACTATTATCAGCTGCTGTTAAGGCGTTCTGAATAGTACCCATGTTGGGTTGATCTTCTCTCATCAAATGTAACCCTTCTTCTCTCAATTCTTTTCTTACAGACTGCTTCTCCTTTAATTCACTATCCAAGTTATCTAATTTTTCTGTCATTTCCTGAATAGTCGCCTCCGTTAATGGCACCGGCTGCTGAGCCATCTCACTCAGAACAGACTGTACATTGTGTAAGATTTCTATTACTGCCTTATTTTGCGCATTAAACTTATCCCATCTAGCACCAACTTTCTGTACTAGATCGCGCTTTGAAGTTACCAGGTTTAACAACGAATCTGCTTTTACTTCGATTTCTTTCACTAAGCTGTTAGGTGGTATTATCCTACCAGTGTTTTGGTCTGTAACTTTTACTCTGGAAGGACCATCTAATAAAGCAACATTAGTTTTCCATTCCGGTATCTTAGTAATAATATTTACTAGCTCCTGACGTAAGACCTCATAGCTTTCGGGAGTTAGTTTAGGACCCTCTATTTGATATTGAATATGGTTCAGTTGTTGTTTATTGTCCTCGTACCAGTTGAGAAGCTCAGACCATTTTTGTAGGATACCCTTGTTTTGTTGTATATTCGACTCAATTATTTGATAATGTTCAGCAATATTCGAATAGGTATCGCTTAATGCGCGTGTCTCCTCTGGATGAGACGCCAGCGTCATATTTTTAACTTCGTTGTAGATATCAGTGAATTCAGGAGCCTTTGCTGCATGTTCTTGTAGTAAGACGTGCATAGACTGCAGTGTTGGTTCTACCTTATCGGCACTAATCTGGTCGTAGCTTTCAGTTTTTCGTCTGAAATCAGTTATCCAATTGTCAAAGTTATGCAACTTGGTAAGGAATTCTTGTTTGACAATAATTTTGTCAGACAATTCATTGACTCTTGTTCTTACTACTTCAGCGAGTGCATTTGTACGATCTTTTATGTCAGCTACTTTATTTTTCAAAACAGCTGCGCCTTCAGGTTGAACACTGTGGCAAATATTGTCACATATTTGAGAGAGACTTATTATTTTGGCTTGTTGTTGAGATATTTCGTTACCGAATGACTTAAGTTTATTTAGTTCTCTGTCAAGTTTTTCTACCTGAGGTGTTTCGATGTTAACAGCGCGACTGCTAAGTAGTTTTTCACCATTTTCGATCCAAGATTCCAGTTTTTGGGCTTCTTTTTCGAAGTTCTCCCAATTTGTAACTAGTTTATCAAGTTTATTATTCCATTGGTCAGCTAAATCGTGTACAACTGCCCATCTCGAGTGAATAGCGTCTACCTCATCTGGTGCACTAGTTTTGCCAGACAATTGGTGACTGACGCTGGACAAAATCTGTAGATTCATCAACTGTTTTTCACAGTCGGTAATCAAGGCTCTTGATTGTTGTTGTAGCTGCTGAGCTTCCGGTAGTGTTGTTGGTTTAGGAACATTACCTAATTTAATTTCGGCTTCCTCTATCCATGGTTTGATTTCTGCTACACCTTTTTGGTATTTCTTCCAACTAGCCAAGTCATGTTCAACGACCTTTGTTTGATGTTCTATCGATCGCTGTAAGTCTGCCATCATTTTTTCAAGGAGAGCTACTTCGCCTTTTAATTTGTTAGCATCTTGCATACGATGCTCCACGGCCAACTTGGTGCCTTGGTCAGCCACGTTTCTGACGATTTCTAACTTTTCTGCGATAACTTTTTGCAATCCTTGAGATTTCTCTACACGTTCTTCAGGCGTGATGTTCTCTGATTGAACTTGCTGAATAAGCATGGGACTTTCCTTTTTAATCCATTCGCGTACATGTTCTAATTTATGTTCAATCTTCACCCACTCCTCGTTGAACTTCTCCAAATGTTCGACCTTGTGTTGAACTTCATCTTGTACCCTTCCTAACTTACGCTCGATGGTTTCCAAATCTTTTTCTATCACCGGTTTTGGTTTATTAGCCGTCAGAGTTTGTAATTCTGCGTACGTTTTTTGGAGTTGAGGTAATTTCTCAGCCTTAGCCTTCTCCAAATCTACATGTACGGCCTTCGTTTCTTGAAGTTCTCGGCTCACGTTAGAAACACCAAGTTCTAGGCCTGGATGAGCAACGTAGCTCTCAATCTTGTTGATATCAGAAAGCAATTCCTCTTTTTGGTATTCGTAGTTGGACCACACCTTCTGTGTGTCACGGAGTTTGTCTAAACGTTCTGTATTCGTTTCATAAGCTGTATTCCAGCCAGTTTCAAGATTGCGTACATCTTCTCTGACAAATGCTGGAGCATTAGCGTCTTTGATGAGTTCCTTGCCGCGGTGGAGCATTGACATGACAGATGGACGTTGTCGATCCAACTGCTGTACCGCAGCTTGTTGTTCGAGAACAAGTTGCTCGACGTGTTGAAGTGATTGTAAGTCTGGTTCAACCTTTGCCCTTTCTTTAGCATTTTCAAGGATGCAAATCACTTCGTGTACCTCTCGGCGGTAGGTATAACATCTTGTGTAGGTTTCTGTCTTGATCATGGTGATTTCTATGGTCGGTATGAGGTTCTTGTACCTAGCTATTAGATTTTCTAGCTTAACTTGTTCCTCTTGGGCCTCTGTGTCTGAGCAATGGTTTGAAAGCATGTCCAATGTCTGGACGAGCCATTTCATGTCTTCTCGTTTGCGATCAGCTTCACGGCAGATGTTCTAAAAATATTGTAAATAAAAAAAATAATTACAGAAATTATGATAATTATGGTAAACATATCATATTTACTACACAAAAATATTTGAAAACGTGTATGTCATAAAGCCAATATTAAACTAACAGTATATTTATAATTTCATTATAGCTAAAGGATTAATATAGTTACCATCAATTCTTTTAACTGGTCATCCAATGCGAGCAAATAAAAATGATAATATTAGTAAAGAAATAAAGTATAAAATACTATACCCAATTGTATCTTTGAAATTACAGCTTAGACAGATCAGCTAAAATTTTACACACTTATCATATTTTTAAAAATGTCGTAATTTCAATTATAAGTTACTTTCCGTAATCAATCAGTAGTAATAAATAAAATGTTCATTGCGATAGTCGAAACCGTTCCAAACTTTACCCTGACTACTTAACTTACTTACCCCTAGCTACTTCAAAATAAGCCTACACTACTTACTTGGAAGATTGTCTTCTCTCTCTCAAACGCCTCCGCCGAATCCACTTCCCTCACAATACTATCCATGGTTTTATCCACATGATCCATCCACCTTTCCATTTCCCTGAACTTTTCTCTATACGCGTCCCATTTAGCAGGAATCCGTTGCAACTGCTGTCTGAAGTTCTCAACTCTATGGACGGTTGATTCCCATTCTTGCTCGCATTTTTTCAAAGCATCTTCTAAGGATTTATCTTGAGTTTGGTGAGTGTAACTTGTGGAGATTTTCTTTAGGTTCTGCAAGCATTGCTCCACTTGCATGATCTTGCCTTGGTTCCGGAAGTATTCCTCGTTTCTGATGAGAATTCCGTCGGCGTCGTCGCTTTGGTTGTATGCCTGGAAATAAACGTAATTTGAGTGACGGTTCCAATACAACTATGGCCCGTCAATAATGACAATGAATGTTTTTTTTTTCTTTCTTTCAATTTTTTTTAATATTCAAACTAGAAGGCAAAAATGTTTTATTCAGTCGAAGAATTTACAATCTATTTTCGATTGTCAAATAAATGGTTTCAGTAACTTTTAGCCTTAGAATTGAGAAGGCACCACGCCACCTTTTTTTAGTAATTTTAGCAAAATCAAGTTTATGTTCAAATTATACTGATGTAAACTTACCTGTTCCTCATAAACGATTTCCTTTTCAATATCCTTGATGCAGTGATGGAACACAGCCTCATCCAATCTGAACTCTAAACGCATGAGATGCGGTGGAGCTCTATCTAGCAGTTCCTTCCATCTCTTCTGTAATTCTTCCACAGTTTGTACCACTTTGGGACGGTCTTCTTCGTTTACAAGCTGTGAGGAAATAAATTATTATTATAGTAGGAAATTTTAAAGTGTCAAGTTATACTAAATATTGGCTATATACTACAGCTACGGTGTTTAGACTGAATGAGGACCTCATCTTAAACTTTATTTAACCCTTACTTAGTTCTTGCAGATAGTAAGGCTTAGACAATCGCATAACGTTAGATAATTCATCTGTTAGTGTCTTTGCAGATTTCATGTAAAAAAGGCTTTAAAATTTGCCGTCGGTTTTTTGACGACACACATTGTAATTAGCTATCTCTGTCTGACTATATTAGATAATATATGTATGTATGTCTTCTTTTAGGTGTTTATGTCGTTTTCCCCAGACCCCTGACTCAGGTTGCCAGGAGCTTTCTAGAAGCCATTGTAAGTGAGAATTATTTTTTCTTTATTTAATAACCTCACCTCAATAAGCTCCCTTCCAGATCGAACCAATTCTGACACAGCTCTCTCATCGGCCCCTTGGAAGAATCTCTTGTGGAAGTCCACGGCCTGCTTGGAGTCTACTCGGTTATCAGCCAGCAAGGCCTCAGCCCTGGACGCCCATTCTTCAACTGCCCTCTTCTTAGTCTCAAATTCGTCCCAGGCTCGTACGAGGCGTTGTAGTTCTGCCTCCTTTTTAGTCGCTTCGGAGGATACGTGAGCGAATCTGGTGAGAAAATTTTATGGTATTGTTAAAACTATTTTGATTGTACATTTTTAAAGATTAAGTGAGGAGTATTTGTGTTTTTTTTTTTTTTGTTAGCTTTATATATTGGAGGCATTTTGAAGTGCATATTCTTCTAAATAAATGTACTGATTAAAGTTGTAGTATAGTGAATGCTTTTAAAAAGTGATTCTCCCGTCGATGATGATGTAAAAGACTGTTATTAGTCCCAAAGATATTACGTGTATTAATGCTCTAACATTTTAAATTAACTGTCACATATCTGTTCAAAAATATTGCTGACATTTCCATCAAAAACATCACTATAACCTTACCTTTCATTCAAGTCCCGCATCAGCCGCAGCTGTTCGCTGACGTCAGCGCTGCGGTCACTATCAGCGGCCTTTACGATGTTCTGGAACACCTTGTTCTTGCTCTCCAGCATGGAGCGGTAGTACGTGGTGCGGGAGAAGAAGCTGCGGTGCACCTCGTAGCGCTCTTCTACTACCTCGCTGGAATTAGTAAGCTTACATCAGTATATTCGTATGTTTTGTGGTATCACTATGATTGTTTGATTTCGGATATTACTCAATGTTTTTTGAAAATTAATTCTAAGGTATCTCTCCTCGACCGTGGGTGCGTCGATGAGAGGAGGTGGAATGAGGGTATTACGCATCCATTTTATATGGCTGCGAAGAGAACAACAGTTTGGAAATGGCCTTAGACTGCCGGTGCAACCACCTACGAGGGGTGCGGGGAGGGCGAGACCATTCTTCGCTTGAGACGTGTTCCGCCGGCCACGAGCGGAACAACGCATATTCAGGCAGCGGATGCACATGCGAAAGCGATCCCGAAGTAGAGCCATTTTCGTGCTGATGGCAGCCACAGGCCGCTGTCCAGCGCCTCGTAGCGGAACAGTGCAGTGCACAATGAACTCTCTCACTCACCGCCGCGTCTCGCCGGTGGAGCGCAGCGTGTGCTCGGCGCGGTCGAGCCAGTGCGCGATCTCCCGCTGGCCGCTCTCCAGCGACTCGTGCTGCACCAGCAGCTGGCGGAACAGTGCAGTGACAC
>DVTA01000191.1:0-11110 GCA_018233265.1 Junonia stemosa | reverse complement strand
TTGCAATCTTACATTAAATTACTTTTAATTTGCATGTGATTTCCATTTTTTTGCAGAAAATATGTACTTTAAAACCTGCTAGACATTTATTAGTCATATTTCTATAGAGTGTACTAAAACCCAGCCCAGGCTCCATACATTTCTGAAACATCTCCTTTCATGTCTCTATGTATTACGGTTCTAGAGACAATATAATCGTGTGTAAATATGTTATAGTAAATCTCTTTTATCGCCTAAAGATTACAGGAAACACTTACACATTTTTCTTTTTTGGATTTCTAAATCAAAACTTCAGGTGTATATTTGATTGCATGTTTGAACAGGTTATTAAGGACATCCCAATTCTAAAATAATGCCAAAACAATCATGACTCTTTCAAGCGCTCCTTTTGAACTTGTTTAAAAAATAAGAAAAAAATCAAGAGACAAAACAATATATCTTCTTATAACAAAAGTGCTAAGCTTTCAATTGGTCAAGTGCTGCCGCAAAGAACGGTATGAAATGTTAAATGCAAGACTGTAAGGGCTTATAAAAAATTCTATACACACTCCCGAGAAAGATAAATGAACTGTGAACCTCAAGAAATGTGGGTAAAGTTAGATGACTTTTCTTTTTCAACTAAATATGTAATACAACCGCTCTGGCTTTGTACGGATTAAACAATGTTGTAAAACGGTATATTTACCTAAAATATGACCGATATTAAATAAATTTAAAGTTAATTACGGAAATTGTAACATTATAATGATTAAAGAATATTTTAAATCAGAAAACATATATACATTAGCTTTTAACATCAAATCAAAAATTTGCGACACAGCGGGATTCAAACCCGCATTTTCCGCCGTACCGTGACAATGCTTTAGCCGTTAAGCTATGGGTCGCTTCACACGCCGGTCGCGTCGAAATTTTTTTTTTGATGATTTTTGCCTATACACGGTTTAAGCGATTTTTTAATTTGTGAAAAAATTAATATTATTTCCACACGTGTGGAATAACACGAATTAATAAATAAAAATACATACATACATACATATATACATACATACATATAAGTCTCCTCTTTATAACATTAGTATAGAAATAGAGATTTCGGACCACATTCATATCATAGGCGGTAAGTGATGAAACTCTGTAATACGATAAGTCGCTTTATTTTACAGATTATTATTATCTCATTATTAACGTTAATCAGTGCATTAAACACGCCGTCGCTAATTGTCGCTAAAAATAAATAAGCTATATTTTAGACGTAATTTATTTATTGTAAGTTTGTAGGAGATGATCTATACAAGTACATACATAAACCTGACTAAAATTTTAAATGTAATAATATACGCATATAAGTATATAAGAATGTATTGTAACTCAGTATGTTGGCTACTTTTTGTATGTGTTGTGTGTTGTGTATAATGAAATTAAAAAAAAAGTATATAAATTAGTTTACTTCGCAAAATAAAACTTGGATGTCGTTGGGGAAGACAGTTTTTAGCAGATAAAATCACAGGAACCCACTGTTAGTTTGTAGTTCAATCAAGATTAATATCTATATTTTAAAAGGTAACAAATGTTTTATTTCTATTTTTTTTTCTATTTTTTATTAACAAAACAAAATTTATTGTTACAGCGAGACATTCTTAGCCGTAATAAACACATTTTATACATAACTTACTGCAGTTTGAGGGTAAACAAGACAATGATAAATAATGAAAATGGAAATGGCATCAAAAATAAAATGTAACATACCATAATTTATTGTTGCTATTACAAAACACTTAAAATTTACATTTCTATTTTATTTTAAAAAAAATGAATAGATTTATTTTTTTAAATATAAAACTGTATTTTGAAATTAACAAACAAACGAGACTAAAATAATATGAATTTATAAGAGCATAAATAATATATAAATCAACTTTTCAGTTACAGCATGAAAAAAAATATTTCAAAAACATCTATAGATTATGATTCTTATAAAATTTCCTATAATGAGTACAAGTTTTAATACATCTATACTCAAACGGAATTATCTAAAACTGTGATACGTATACAGTTTTTATCATTCTTAGGACCACCCACTCAGCACTAACTGCACAATTTACGAGCACTATGAATGTCGCTAACCCACACGAATTCAGACATAAGTCGCTTTTTATAATCCTCGACATAATCTGAGAGACGAGCGACCAGAAAATGCACCCTGTTTCTTAAGGCTACTTGTATATTATATTACATTGGTGTAGTAAAAAAACAGCCGTCAGGTACTCGGATTTTTTGTAATACTCTTCAGGACAGAAAGTTTTTACTTTAGATTAAAGTTCTAAACTTCAGGATAAAGAAAAAAGGGGATCACGAAAACCAAATATAGATAAACTGCCACTAGTCACTCAATTCAGTTAGATAATTGTATGTATTTGTCACCGCAAACTTTTTTAAATACAGATGGTAATATATTTTCGTAATTGCCTAATAACGCTTGAATTTTAATACCTCACTCCAACGTACACAAGTTATTACATTATACAAGGTAAATTGCAGTATGCAAATGGTCGAGTATCGGTCGAGTAAAAAATGATTATTTCGAAAATGCTTGCAGTTTTATTTCTCTCAACTCTCGGAATATAATCATGTGTCGAGGCTGTTTAAGTGGAATTTAAACTACATACTTTAAACTAACTGTCTCTTGCTATCCCACTGCTGGGCAAAGACCTCCTGTTAAACTAAGACCTTATTTTAGTGAAGATTGATGAATATACATTATTTGTACGTGACTTAGAATTTCAGATGTGTGATGTCATTTGTTAGATCGTCTCTTGAGATTGTCTTTTCTTTTTCCCTTTGTTTTTAGTGATACATAGGTTTGCAAGTGGTGCAAGTAAAAGTTTGCAATGAAGACAATTATCAAAGCATCCCAACTAATAACTAACTTTTTATAACTACTACTAATGTAAGTTTGTATGTTTGTTACACTCTAACGCCTCACTGAGTCAAGCGATCGTCATGAAATTTTACATATATCTTGTCAGGAGTATATGTGAAAAAGCATATATTTATTTTATTTTATTATTATTTTAAAACTTATACTTAATGGTTTTGCTAGTCATTTACATACCTACTTCATGTACCTACTAACATCTTGGAAATAATGGTGCTCCCATTGTTCCTAAGCATAAATTAAAAACTTAATGGTCTGTTATCTATAACAAAATCTACTTGGATATTTACCAGCCCCGGATCTTCAATTTTTTTTTAACAAAGGCAAAAACTGAAAAATGCCGCCCCGCCTACCTACTCATGTTAATTTTCACCTTTATCACCCATATAATTTTAGCTATCAATATTTCGGAAATATATTTAACAAGGTAGGGCTTAAAATAAAAATATGCATAATAAAAATAAAAATCATATATTAAATTTGTGAATTGAAATTACATTTTACTCTGCGAGCTTTTTGTTCCGCAAATAAATCTATAGCCTTATCATAATTTAACTCGTGTGCAATACGATTTTCTATCGCTAAGATTGCAAGACCCGATAAGCGTTCCTGGCTCATAGAAGATCGCAAATAATTTTTAATCAGTTTTAGTTTGCTAAAACTTCTCTCGCAGCTTGCAGACGTAGTAGGAAGGGTAGAGTAAATTCGCAGAGCAATACAAATATTCGGAAAAGCATCTTGCAAATCATGCGCATAGATCTGTTGCAAGAGATAAAAACTGTTAGCCTTTTCTATATCACCAAATAAAACCGGAGCTTGCTCTTTAAAAACATGAAGTTCCTGGCAGAATTCAACGGCACTTAAATCTTGCTCGTATTTACGAGCCAAATCTGCTCCATACTTTTGCAGTTCTTCATTTGACATTTTCAAAATGTTAGTACCATTAAGAAAAGCAAAATTCAAATTCAGCATGGTAGCACAATCAAATCTCTTTTTAATTTCAGATATTATTCGATCAAATACCATCATTATTTCTTTAGAAAAAAGTTGAACAGGTTGGAGTATTGGCAATTCGTCTTCACACATCTCGTCGAAATTTTTTTTACGTTTTGGAATTCTTTTGTTTTGCAAAATAGGGTCAATACCACATTTTTCAGCTACTGTGCTAGCTTCTTTTATCCAATATTCTATTGAATTTTGTCTCATTTTTTGCAAAGTGTTGAGCAGGCCATCCATTAGTGCGACGGAACGGGCAAGGATAATATCTTCTTTCTGAATTTCTATATTCACTTGATTGATTTCGCGAAGAATATTCGCCCAAATAGTTAGATTAAGAATAAATTTAAAATTATTTATAGCAGTTAAGAGGTGACCCGCCTCGAACTTGACTTCCAAAGCATGAGATGTTTGCTTAATTTCTTCTAAGGCTCTCGCTATTTCTGGCAAATTATTTAATAGGGCATTCACAGCAACGTGTTTCGCCGACCATCTTGTCTGACTACTTCCTTTTAAATTTGTTTTTGCGTATTTTTTCATAGTGTTCCACCTAGAATTGGAACCAACAAAAAAGCAATATACTTTTTGAATTAGTCCAAATAGGTTAATAGCTTCCTGGCATGATGAGGCAGAATGAACCCCTACAAGATTTAAGGAGTGAGCTAAGCACGGTACAAACTCGGCCAGCTCATTCCTTTCTGCAATCCTGGCTTGTACTCCTTTATGGATGCCGGCCATATTGGACCCATTATCATAAGATTGGCCACGACATTGTCTAATATCTAAATCATCAACTGCTAATTTTTCTAAAATCTGTTGACAAATGTCCTCTCCTGTCTTTCCAGCAACTTCTATGAAATCAATGAAACTTTCTTTTATTTCACACACATTGCCAGTTCTTTTAACATATCGTATAACTTGGCTCATCTGTTCAGTATGGGATACATCTGGAGTGCAGTCGAACATTATGGTATAATATTTGGCTTCTTTGATGTCATTTAAAATGCTATTTCTAACTGTTTTTGCCATTATTTCAATTATTTCATTCTGTATTGTCTTTGATAAATATGATATCTGTCCCTTTTTTAAATTTTCTAATTGAAACTTAAGAGTTGAATTATGTTTCGCGAGCAGGGAAATTAAGTTTAAAAAGTTACCTTGACTAGGCTGAGGACAGTGCGTGATAAGGTCGCTAGGACTTTCGTTAGATCCGCGAAAAGCGAGGCAGTTTGTGGATAAATACAATACAGCATCCATAACAATCCGCAGGATCTCTCTCCACTTTTCTTTTTCTGCGTTAATTACTCTCTCAAGGTTTTGATCAATACCCTGGCATAATTTCATTTGCTGTACCCGTGTTTTCCACTTGATCATACAATCTCTGTGCATTTGAGTTGCCTCGTGCTCAGCTAATCTCTCTGAAACTTTTTTCCAATTAATAAACCCTGTAGAACATAATGCAGATGGGGCGGTAGTAGATACTTTCTGATAAATCTTGCAGCATGCACAAAAAATTGCATTTTTTGTCTTAGAAAATAAAAGCCAAGATCTTTTAACCCTTTCGAAATTAGGTAACGTCTTGTACCACATAGAAGATGTTAAACGTCTGCCATTGCGTTCAGTACATCTAAATTCAATGTTTTCGGGATGATTTTCTGCTAATAATACAGCCTGATTGCTAAAGAAAGATCGTTGTTGGTCAGTCATTTTTTCCACCGCTGGCCAATTGCCTGGGTCCGTCAAATCAAGTCCGGTTTTTTGCAGTTCTTCCAATTCCGAGTCCAGAGATTTAGATCCTTCATATTCTGGCTTCGTTTTTTCAATTTGCTCAGGTTGCTCTTCACACATCGATAAAGATGGTGAAGTTGGCACCGTGCTATCTTGATCCATTTGATCGGGTAAAGTGCCAGAAAGATCCTCTAACTCAATATCAACTTCGGAAGTTGAAGCAGACCCTGCCGGGTCAAACCCTCTGCGAAGCCAATTTTTCATATTATCTGCACATTGTTTTCCCTGCAACTCTTTATATTTAGCCTTTTTCCTATACTCGGCTCCTGATAGTTTTTTTCTTGGTGCACTCATAATTACAACCTGTAAACAAATTAAGTACCTAATTAATTTCCTTGTTGACGTTGTTGAAAACTAATCAATATTTAATATTTAATCTAATCAATATTTTTAGTACTTAGTTACTAGCTGACCCGACAAGCTTAGTACCGCCTAACAGTCGAATCGTATTTTTTTATTTTTATAATTTCTCTCCGTAAGAACAATCCTCGTACTTCAAGAAATATTCTAAATAAAGAATTAGCGAAATCGGTTCAAACGTTCTCAAGCTTTGCGCTTAGCAACACATTCAGTGACTCATTTTTATATTAGGTATAGATAAATCAACCAGACAAGATCATTGCATGAAACAGTTAATTTAATCAACTTAACGAAATGTTACCCACGATATGCGGATGATGCGGATGACTCGTTTGTAAGGCCGTCATCGGACGGGGCTGCAGCTGCAGCTTCAAGTAATTGGTCAATCACAACAGGTAACCAACCAAGAATCATTCCTTATACAGAAGCTCCTGGTTTGAGACCATTTCAGTTAAGGTACTCGATGCATAATGCAAACCCTGAAGACTTTTATACTCTAATGGTACCTGACAGTATTTTTGAATATATTGCACATCAAACTAATCTTTTTGCTCAACAAACAATTACAAAAGGGGGTTTAAAGCCTGGTTCTAGACTGCACATGTGGAAATCCACGGATGTTGAAGAGATTAAAAAGTTATTTGGCATTATTATATACATGGGAATGGTGAAGCTACCATCTATGGCGCTTTATTGGTCGAATGACCCGATGTTCGAACAAAAGTATGTAAAAAAATGCAGTGAGTCGTAATAGGTTCGAGCTGCTTCTCCGTATGCTCCATTTTGCCAACAACGAAGAGGCTAGAAGAGGTCATCGTCTATATAAGATAAGCGAACTAATAAGTACCCTCAATAAAAATTTTAAAACTCATTTCACTCCTAATGAGTCGCTATGCGTTGATGAAAGCTTAGTGCCGTTCCGTGGGCGTATTATATTCAGGCAATACTTAAAACAAAAACGACATAAATATGGAGTAAAAGTTTTTAAGCTATGTACAATCTCTGGGTATACATATAAGCTGGAGGTTTATGCTGGCAAGCAACTGGATACTTCAAATACCACGCCAACGAATGTTGTACTAAATCTTTGCAAAGAATTGTTTCACAAGGGTCATACTATGTACACAGATAACTGGTATACAAGTGTGGAATTAGCTGAAAAACTATTAGAAGCTGATACTCATTTGGTTGGGACGGTTCGAAAAAACAGGAAGAGGCTACCGAAAGATGTTACTCAGAAGAAGCTTAAGATAGGAGAACACGTTGCCCGTGAAAATGAAAAGGGAATAACGGTAATGAAATGGCGGGATAAGAGAGAAGTGTTGTTGCTATCGACAAAGCACACAGATAATTTTCAAGTTACGACGAATAAACGAGGTGTTCAAAAAAGAAAACCAAAGATAATACTGGATTACAACGAGGCTAAATCAGCCGTGGATTTGTCGGACCAAATGTCTGCTTACTCCACTCCACTTCGAAAGACTGTAAAGTGGTACCGAAAGTTAGCATTCGAATTACTTCTCAATACAGCTGTCGTAAACGCTTTGGTACTGTACAAACAAACGACAAATCAAAACATTTCTATAGTCCAATTTCGGAAGGCGTTAGTCCATCATTTGATGACTTCAAATAAAGAAAATCAGACCACTGCATCACGGCCGTCCCGACAAAAGCATCGACTTTTGTCCAAAGAAGGCAAGGCCAAACAGGTCCGAAGAAATTGCCTTGGATGTTACAAGAAGAATGTGGAAACTCTTGGCAGGCAAACAGCACGCAACAGAACAAAAGAAGTTGTAACCTACTGCCCAAGCTGCCCCGGGGAACCGCATTTATGTCTGGATTGTTTCAACATTCAACATCGCTAAGTTAAAAATTTCATTTTGTTTTTTTACTTTAATTCCTTTTTTATATAAAAATTACCAATTGTCTGATAAACATTAACATTAAACTAGTATTACAATAAACAAATGAGTGCAGGACTTTTTTTTACTTGTTCAATTACCAGTGTCTGTAGCTTCACTCTAGATGCGAGTTCCATTCGTGGAATATTTTGTATGGAACCTTTTCCATTTATTACACTTTCAAATAGTGAAAACCGCATCAAAATCCGTTTAATAATTTAGAAACTAGGGAAGAAACAGACAGTCGCAGAAAACAGCTTCGTTTTACGCCATAGAAAGATTCAAGCAATTTAATTTTTTTACTCCATCTTTCCAAATTTTCACTTAAGTTCGGTTGCTACTCTATTTTTACTATAGTACTAGGCCGCGCGGGTCACTTCGTATGCCGAAATGTAGCGTATACAAGACCGCCAGCCCTCGGCGATCAGTTGAAGTAAGGGGTGTCGTGTCGGTCACCATTGTCCGACGCGGCCCGAATAGAACATTTACTGGCGGTCACCATTGTCCGACATGGCGACTAACGTGTTAAATCCTTTTGTGCAAATAAAATGCTTTTTTCCGCGTTTTATTTAGTGGTCCGGCGATTATCTTTGAAATTTGTGATATTTCTTATGAGTATTTTTTTTTTGTTTTTTAGCATTAATAATAAAATTAATTTAATAAGCATTTTAATGCTTATTGATACTTGTATGTAAAAATAAATAATTGACGTGTCTTCTTTTTTTTTTGTTGAATCTACGGAGCCGACGTGGCTTAGGTTTACGTGGCTTAACGTCATATTTTGTTTGGGATCTTCATTAAAATAAATATGAACCCGGAAAATTTCGCATTTTTTTTCTGAAACACCTACAAATCTTATCCTGAAAGCTGTAAACGGAACAAAATGTAGTCAAATCGGTCTAAGCTTTGTTAATTCTTGGTCTATCCTGCGTTGGATAATAAACAGATTCTTATCTATGGTATTTTTATACTTTCATTGGATTTTCACTGACATTTTTTTTATGGGATAGGGCGCCAAACGTGCTGACAGATCACCTGATGGAAAGTGAATGTTGACGCCTATGGACATTTGCAACACCAAAGGAGCTACAAAATGCGTTGCCGGCCTTTTAGGGGGTATGGAATGGAATGGATGGGGAATTAATGGGGAAGGGGTGGGGAATTGGGCCTCCGGTACAGGTATGAGTACACTAAATCGTACAAATACCACGCGAAAACATAGCAGTATTAATAATAATAATAATCATATTATCTTTGTGGGTTAAAATTGCTTATCCCAAAACTTACGGAAGAAATAAAAGTTTAATATGAATTTAAATGCAACTCAAGTCTACAAGTTACATAGATTCGTCCGAGTGAATCTACCAATCACACGCGTTTTTGTTGTCTAGTCCTGAATTGTGATTGGTGGATATTGTGCGTGACTTTGTCTGGGGGTAAAGGTCTATAAGATACATCCCTACATTCCATACAGGGTAGATTTTTTTGTGCTCACTCGTGCAAAATACACGCCTTTAGAGTATAATAAGAACTCAAGAGTAAACCCCAAAATATATCCACCATACCATGTGACCATTTTAGGGGGGAGAGAGTTCTTTAAAATTCTACGTTAGGACACAAAGATGTGTCAACATTATGGCCACGTAGTGTTCATTTAAGGTCAAAAGAAAATAAATATGTTATTGACATAGTGTTAAATTAGCCACATTCTACATGACTGTGAGACCCTCTCAGGGTTAGAAGGGTCTTAGTGAATATTTCCAATGGTCGCTAAGCTGGGCGGGGGGTCGAAAACTTTAAAATAATAGATTATGTGGTATAGTATGGCCGTTGGAGCAGACGAGTCCTGGAGTGGAGACCGCGTCTTCGCAAACGTAGTGTAGGACGCTCTCTGGACTGACGACATACGCAAAGTTGCCGAAACGGGCTGGATGAAGGTTGCGGAGGACCGGGATGTTTGGCGCAAACTTGGGGAGGCCTATGTCCAGCAGTGGACTGTGATTGGCTGACGACGATGGTATGGGTACGGTCTCTTATGTTTCCACTCATAGATAAGATGGCGCTGATTCATGATATATTTTCGCGTATCCAAAATGACAGAGCATGAATGTATAATTACATAGGCCTTCGTAAGTGCCTTTTAAGTATTTTATGTACAAATGTGCCAAAACATTATATTCCATTTATAGATTAAATCCGGACACTAATTGACAACATTAATAATCTTTAATCGCGTTAATCTGATTATTTCTACATTATCTTTCCATTTCAATAGAAAGACGTATTTAAATATTTCGCAGAATGTGATGTTTTTAACCTTTTAAAGGTTAGGGAACGTAGCTGTACGCGACCAATTTAGGGGAGGGAGGGGGGTTCTTTGGCATGCAGTTTTATGCGTAGATCTATTAGATTGGATTGGATGAATTGTTTCTTAATAAACAGTATGTCTGTAACCTCGGCGCTGAGGGATGAGCAGCCTCTCCGCCTTTGCGTAACAAAGCGCAGGCAGTCGTGCACTCCGCGCCTCCAGATTCATAAAAACACTCTAGGGGTGGAACAGACAAGTACTAGATGAAGTCGGGATTAATTGAGTTTATTTGGGGGGGGGGGGAGTAATTGAAAGGGAGGGCAGTAAATCTGTCCGAAGATTTAAATTATATGAATAGGGGGACGGGAGAAGGGTTATTGAGGTAAATTGTAATATTTAATGTTTAATATTTATGTGGATGTGGGGGGATTCCCGTCACAAAAATAATTCATAATGAATTTTACTGCCACTTCATTAATGTTACTGCAACCTTATATTAAATTACTGACCAATCAAGTTATTTACTGCACATGTCAACCACCCAATTAATTTAAAAAGTGCCCCTTAATTATTTCAACTGCCCAAGTAAAACTGACCAAATATTTTCAAAATATCCGAAAAAATTTGTTCCTTCCTTAAGATATTACACTAGGTCACGAGGGGGTTCTACTTGTGTCCTAGACATTGACTTAGATATGTACAAAAAAGTATCTCTGAATAAAACTACTTTAAACGGATTTAAATTGCGTATATTAATTATTTTTATCATCCCGACGTTTCGAGCACTTTACAGCGTTCGTGGTCACGGGTAGACTGAGGTGA
>DVTA01000190.1:0-11120 GCA_018233265.1 Junonia stemosa | reverse complement strand
TTTTTAGCTTAAGGTTATTTACTTAAGTGTGCTGTTTTTCATTATTTATGTTTATTTCTAGATCGTTTGGGCGTGTTTGGGCGTGAGTGATTAGATCTTGTAAAAGATTTTATTGAAATTTGCAAGTG
Organism: Junonia stemosa; assembly: GCA_018233265.1. Taxonomy (NCBI): domain Eukaryota; kingdom Metazoa; phylum Arthropoda; class Insecta; order Lepidoptera; family Nymphalidae; genus Junonia; species Junonia stemosa. The sequence goes on along the minus strand of DVTA01000190.1, from coordinate 10,992 downwards.
GGAAGTCCTCAGAAACTGAGTTGTGATTAACAAATTTAAAAACATCTTTTTTCTCCTTTCCTGCTGCTGAAAAGAAGGAGAGAAGGGGACAGTTTGAATTAATTTCGTAGTATTGTTGCAAACACAGAATTGTTATTCTATAATGTTAGCGCAAACTTTCCAAAAAATAAATACAAAATTTTCATGGCCATGGTAACCAAATTATGACAAATACCTAACTGCCTTTAGCCTAATGTTATTGCTACGTGTATGTAGATGATTTAATGATATATGTAGATGAGGCTTCGATGTTGGATTTATTGTAAATTTCTTATCTCTTATATCTTCTTAAAGTAAACACTTCGAATTTACTGTGCTGTAGACAAATAAAGGTAAATAAAATATTATTGTTTCATTTATCGCATGTTGCTTCCTTTTATTTAATGCATGATGGATCTTCGAAAACTTTATACATACACATTATATTTGTTTTATTATTGACAGTTCTACAATCATTGACAATTAAATTATACTTCAAACAATCCCAAAAAAAATTGTTCTCTTTTCTTAAACCTTCAACACCTAATCAAGAGAACTTTGAATATTTTGATCTTAGTAGATTTAAAAAACAATCCTATCAAAAAATAATTTTCTAATTGCTCACCTAATCTGGGAAATGTAGAAACATAAATTGTTTCAATGAAAAAATAATTTACATCTACCTTCTGGCACTAACGATTTTAAAGTACAGCGCCATCTATTGCCATAACGTGTCAAGTTAAAGCGACGCGTGTCGCCATCTAGTGGTGACGCAGGTGCAGTGCCCGCCGCCAGAGGCGCCAAGGCATGGCAAGGCGGTATACACCTCTTGTGCTTACAACTCGGTGGTATCGTATGAGTGCAAATACGGGTACCGCCTGGTCGGTGACGCGACCAGGAGATGTGGAGCGGATAAGAAGTGGTCGGGAACTCAGCCGGTGTGCAAGGGTATGTAAAATTAAAATTCCTACTCTTTGACTCCTTATATATTATGATGAACAAAAGTAGAGTCACTTTAACATCAGATACCAGTTTGAACATATTTCTATAAAGATAAATAAGGCGGGAGAGTCTAAATTACTAATAAAACTAAAATTCTATTCGATATCTATTATTTGTGGCACATATAAAAATGGGTGATAAATTCATCAAATCCTAAAAATGATCTGTTTTGTGAAAACATCTCTCAATTATTGGAAAAGTGGGTAATTTTCTTCTATTTGTACAGAAATCAACTGCGGTCACCCCGGACAGCTCTGGAACGGTTGGCTGGAGAACATATCCTCGGGAACAGGTTTAGGAGCGTCGATAATATTCCGATGCCAGGATGGAATGAGGATGGAGGGAAATGGGTCAGCGATATGCCAGAGCGATGGCACTTGGAGCCATCCGTTACCACAATGCTTAGGTTAGTTGAAATAAATACTTTTTTATATAAAAATAGCAAGAAATATTCGGATGGAGAACTTGTTACCAAGTGATTACCGTCGTCCAAGGATAATTACAAGGCAGGAGAGTAAAAACGTTACCAGTTAAAAATGAGGAACATAGCACAAATTGGGTTAGGTGTTGCTTACAAAAAGCACGTGTATCAACTCCTTAACGCCGATTTTACGTAAGATTGTGATACTGCCTCGTGTAAACCCGTAGAAGAATTATAATTAGGAGATTATACCATTTACTTTTTAGTTGGAATATCCATATGGAATGTTTTATCTTTCAGCACCATGTGTAGTGCCACATGTATCCCAAGGAAAAGTGGTATTAATGGAAAACAGGACAGGTGAGAATGATACGGAGGAACAAACTCAAATAGTTGGCAGCTCGTCTATGGTGCAACATGGTGAGTTATGGTTACTAGAAAGTATAGATGTAATTACAGTGCTAATAAAGAGATAACAAAAATAAATAAAAATAAAATAGCAAAATTAAGTTGCAAAAAACTATAACAGGCTGATTTTTTTTTTGCACTAAAATCGTTGCCAATATTATAAAAACAAAAACGTTTTAATTGAACATAACGCCCATATTATTAAAAATTGTGACCATTTGTGATTTTGTGACATTGTGAAAATTTAATTTGTCAACATGAACCAAGTCACAGTGGAAATTTTATTTGTGTTTAAATTGCTAGAAAAAATATTACTGAAATTAAAGCGATATCTGTACCAGAATCCCAGTGGACCAGTTTACCGATAAATATTATTGTACCATTCATTGCGTCACTATTTCCTCGCAATAAAAACACTCTAGAGACGAGTTGATAGATATATTGAGGAAGCTTTTATTCTGTACCAAATATTGTGTGTTTACTTTTAGGAGAAATGATTGTTGTCGATTGTGAGAAAAATTACGAATTTCCGTCCAATAACGTCGCTGTTACTTGCAATAATGGTACTTGGACCCAAATACCGAGATGTCAGCCGGCCAGGTAAATATTTAGTTTATTTGGCTTATTTGGCAAGACCGAACTATTCAAAAAAATTCGCTGGATTCTCACGAAGCTTAAAAATGAAACCATGTACTAAACATCTAAAATTATCAATAATCAAATTATTATATACTAGCAGACCGGCCTGGCTTCGCACGGTAATCCCCAACAATTTGAAGATTTAATATAGCCTATGTTCACTGGAGATAGCCTAGCTTCCCAACAGTGAAAGAATTTTTCAAATTGGTCAAGTAGTTTCGGAGCCTATAGAATACAAACAAACAAATATTTCCTCTTTATAATATTAGTATAGAAAATCACGAGGCAATGACAATCAAAACTGTAATAGAAAAAACCGTCTTATACAGAAAAGAAAAATTATCTTACTGACTAACATTTTCAGGTGTAAAAAAATGCCAAAATTCCCACGACATGGAATGGTGATAGCTCCAAAAACGGAGCATGGGATGAAGGCTAGGTTCAGATGTAAAGATGGCTACGAGTTGCGAGGGAACCCCATAGTGGTGTGTTCTTTTGGTGTTTGGAGTGGAGAAACACCGAAATGTGAAGAAGGTGATTTGAAAACACATAGATTATTTTACCACCTTGACATTATCGTACCGTAAGGATCATTTACGTTAACCATGATGTAACACGGCGCCGTGTTTTGGCATCACTTATGTTATAAAAATCAATACCACTTCTATGCTTAGTTCATAATTGTATTTCATCCATGTAAGTAGTAGGTACATTGTGTTTTTAATGTAACTTTTTTTCCAGTATTCTGTCCATTCCCTGGTTATATAGAAAATGGTAAAGTGCTTCTTGTTGGGAATATGGGATTATACGATTACCGTCCATATGTTAAAAAGGTAACGATAACTTCTACTGTTATTAATTTTGCATTTTTTAATATCAATGCAATGTCAAGTAAAAACAAGAAATTATTTTCAGGTAGTAAATAATAAGCAAATTATGTATGAGTGTGAGAAGGGCTATGTACTATCAGAAGGCCCTCCTGGTGCAACATGTGTTGGTGGACATTGGAGCCCTAGAGAACTGCCTAAGTAAGCAACACTTCTCATTTCATTAATATCATTAAACCTTAAACCAGATATTAAACTATTTATTTTACTTTTTTTATTTATTGTTTAGGTGCACCCTCTATCAACATCCTCGAATAAGATGGAGTCGAAGACGTCGATCAATAACTGAACCGGAAATACGTCACAAACGATCCGCCTTCCTGCGTCAATACTACAACAAGCTCCGAAGACAGTCCGATGCTTCACAGGAACAAATGGATGAATTATATGATAAATATAACCACGATAGTCAAAAACCGACACTGAGACATGCAAATTTTAAACTCATGAAGAAGTTTGATCTTGATTTTGAAGGCGAGGAAGATGATATGATTGGTTCTGATGTTCCTGATGGAGAAAACTTCCCGACAGCTGTATATACTGTTTATAATATACATGGTGAACCTATAGGACATAAGTTTTATTCTTACCAACCAGTTTATGAACCAGAAGACGACGAATTGGTTCATCGAGTAGATTCAACTGAATATGACGAATCGGGTGATTCGGAAAATAATTCACATATTACTATATTAAAAGGCGGCATGTTCTCAGATCATGAATTCGAAAACAATGAAATATCTGAAAATATTAACAAACTAAAACATCAGTATTTTGAAAGATATGTTGATAAACGTCGAAAGAGATTTCTAAATGCTAAAGTTAATGTTAGAAAAGAAGTTGATGTTGAATTAAACGAAACTGAAAGTAATGTACATACAACAACACAAACACTTGACGAACCCAAACCTAGAGTAAAACGAAATATTAATATTGAAGAATTCGATACTCAGTTATCAACAATTAACTCAATCCCCCAAAATCCAAAATCAATTAGTGAAATTGATCCGGAATTTCTAAAAGTGATTCCACTACCATCAATCAATACTTTACCTAGTGAAAGTAATGAAAAAGAAGTAGCGGTAATTCCACTCCAGTACAAAAACACAAATTCAACTGAAGTAAGTAATAAAATGGATAAACGTGAAAAGCGGACAAGCAGAAAAACGGATAGGTTAAATCAAACTACAGCAACTGTTCCGAAAACGTAAGTATTTACACAAAATAATAACAACTGCAATAACTTGCAAATTGTCATATGCAATTTGTGCAGATAACTTGTTATTTAGTTAATTTATTTATTAAGTAAATCATCGAGAAGGTCAAAATGCCTTGTTCATTTAATTAGCTTATAAATTACATCCATTCAGAAAAATGCAGGATAAATTTATGTTTAATAAAAAATAATAAAAATAAATATCACATATAAATATCTATAATATCAATGCCTATACAGGAATAAAAATATATTTGTTTTGTCTACACTTGTATGGTTGTATGTATTACTTACGTTCTATGGCATGCATGGCTTCACATCGGTGCAATAAAGGGGTGTAAGTATGGATTACATACGTCGAAAGTAATCCATCTCTTCCGTTCGAAATAATGGAAAGGAAATTAAAAAAAAGGTCAATATTTAGACAGAACTGATTATAGTGCATACAACCGGACGCGATTGGGTTCGCGTCGGCGCTAACAAAGCTAAAAAACAGGATGAGATTTTCGACGGAATCATGTTAAATCGTTTCTTCTCAAGATGTCAAAACAATAACACAAAAACCAGCAATCTTTTTACATCATTCGAATGTGATCGATTGAATCGAATATCAAGCCAGCCTCCTCTCAATGCCGCTCCAATTTCGCAATGAATGGGATTCGAGCATACTTCCGTGGCTCTATCTGAACCTTTTGTTGAGAAGTTCAGGTAAAAATGATAGACTCCGATATCAGATTTATCGACATAAATTTTGTAACCAACGCTGCATTGCGTTCTTTTGAAAAAACATTTTAGAATTTTTTTAAGTATGTACTTAATATAAAACAAAATATTTATACTATCTTCCCTTCCACCGACTGTTACTACTGAATATTGTCAATACATCAAAGGACACTTCTAGCTATGGACAATTTTTATTTCCTTTTTACTTTCCCCATATCAAAATCAATCACAATCTAGGAAATTCTTTACTACTTACATGTTACGTATTCGCAATCGAAGATTTCATTTATACAGACGGGAAAGTAAAGAAACGAGAGTAATATGTAAACCCCTCCGCTCTAATTTTATGGCTTAATGGAAAAGTTAGGTAAATATAATCACTGGCTAAGGGTTTGTTTCCCACCCCATGGCGCCATATAGTCGCCCTGAAGCTATGGTATGTACAGCGGATCAAATAAACCAGCCGGATATCATTCTTTTGTTTGTTCCCTTAATCATTCCTTATTCTATTTTATATGTATATAGAACCAAAGTAAAAGTTTCATTTCTTTCAAAGCTTTTTAGTATTTATACAAGCTTTCCCACTTCGTTAAACAAACAGTAACCTTATACAGAATCGTAGACAATAATTTTCTTTCTTGTATTTTTTAACAACGATAATTCTTTCAAAGTTTACTTTTAGCTGATAATATTTCTTCCTTTATTTACATTAAGGCAATGATTCCGGGCTTATTTACACAACTTGATAGATAAAATGCGATAGCGAAGCGGCGCTCTTGTCATGAGAAAGAAAACAAAATAAATAAAGAGATCCGGCTCTTAAGTCGACTGTGTAACACCAGGGGTAGCTTCGGTAGAGCAAACATTTATGACACACTGAAATTAGGCAGTTTACGAGCATATGAAAATATTTTTTCTTAACTATACAAAATAAATGACGCATACGAAGTAAATGTGCGTGCATTCACTTTACATTATCCCTACTTACTCGCTCCGAAAGCACTGTATTCGGTGTAATGGAAGCAGTCTGCTAAATAAATCAATTTCGATTTTCGAAGCCATTCCCCGCGGCTGATCGAGCTCCCTCGACGTCGCTCCCCCAATTTGTTTGCGGAAATTAACAGAAAATCTATACGTAACTATACATTGTTGGAATTGTAAGCATTCATTGAAATGTAATTCTAGAATCTTATAGATTTCTTGAAATTGATTTCTTAAAATGTAAAAGATTTCAATAGGACACATTGAAATGGTTTGGTATAAGAAGAGTATATTTATTTCGATTGTTACTTGGCCTATCTTATAGTTTTAACAAAACATTCTACGCGACATTGCATTAAAACTCTAAAATATAATATCTAGAAAAAACACCATTTATTAAAGTCAACATTAAAAAAAAATCTAAAGTCAATTAACTTACTCGTTAAAAGAAAATAAGTCCTTAAAACGAGTGCGCTCTAGAATTTAGAAATTTCCTAGAAAGCGGTCTCTGCGAGAACGAAACTCCCGCAGTGCCGCGGTGCGCCGTCGTGCGTCGTCGGTACAAATTCAAACCAGTCATTTGAATATGGAAGGCGGCCAGGCCCTGGCTGGTAGCTCGTTAGCGTCGACAGCCCTATTCGGTAACAGTTTCTTGAATTCCAAACGATAAAAAATCGCTAGTTTGAGTCTTGTTAGAGCATTTAATTTGCTTCCTTATGAAAGAGAATTTAGTTAGAATGGGAGAGATTTTTTATAACTAATAAGTAATTTTATAATTGGTTCTATCTCTATGTACTTGTAGGCCATACAGCAACATAACGATGATAACATCTCTAATGTCACACAATCAGTGGTCATTGCTAAATGTAAACTGCAGGTTCCTAGAATGTCGGAAATAGCGCTTCCGAGTAACACTCAAATTCGATGTCTTGTCTCTCGTCTCATGTTTTTATTTATACTTAACGTCTTAAAATAAATTCAACGAAACGTTGTTAAGATCGATATGCTAATCATGATTTATGTTGGAAATTATTTAGTAAAGATACCTGCATACATAAATAATTACATAATAACATTAGTATGCAATTAAGTAAGACAATTTGATTCGGAGTTTTGTAATAATATTTCTTAATATTGAAGCATTATGAACCACAAGCCTTTGAAACGAAATATAGTAGGTACCTTTAATGCTCAAACAGATGTTCATATTCATAGTTAGAGCCATGTTAAATCTATAATGATCGACTTTTGCCAGTAAATCTGTTGCGCTCGATTATTTACAACATTTCGGTACACTAAAAAGCGGCAGGTGTGCATGGTAACTGGAGAGCGGGATCTTCGCTCTTCGGACCTTTGCGGCATCGTCGACGACGTGCGCGGCGAGATCAAAGAGCGGAGCCGCGAGGGTCGACGCACGCGGCTCTCGATCTCGATCGCCCCGCGCCCCGCTCCCCACATCCACACAACAATATCTACGGCGACTACGGTTCGATTCGTTCCCTTGACTCGGCCCGTCCGATCGGCGTCGGCGCGCGCAAAATACGCTCAAAGAAAACCTACCATGTTTGAACCGGTTATTGTTTACAAACGACCAACGTATAATGGCCGTAAATTGCTCGGACGAAATATCCTAGCGTTCTACGAAATGTATTCCTTCCGCATAATTTGCGAGCGCTAAGCGCGGGCTAAGCCGCTTAAAAACCCCGCGCTACTACTATTTTGAGTTTCAATTTTAAATCCTTTAATCACAAGTCGTTAAATATGTGACTCTTTGAAATTATTCATTTTTTTTAAACTCTGAATAAAATTGAAGCTTACAAGTAATTATAGCGATAAAATTACTTAGCTCTACTTTTACGACAGTGATGAGTAACTTACAAAAATATCTTGCTCTTTTCGGTGATAACGTTAACCATTATTTTAATTGAATACAATAGATAGAGTTAGTTACCGCTCTGGTGTAGTGGTGCTGAATGCGCTATTAACGCCGGCGGTCGCGGGTTCGATTCCCGCTCGGGGCGGATGTTTGTATTTATATAAACATTCGTTTCCTCGGAGAGCACGTAAAGCCGTCGGTCCCGATTGTTATCAAAAACACCAGATAACGATCGTTACTCATAGTAGGTGATATTCTAGTCTAAATGGGTACTGGCTTACCCTCTGGGTTGCGGAGGTCAGACGGCAATCGCACTGCTTAAAAATCAGTAACCTGTCAAAACTTACGCTAGAATAAAGCAGACCCTGGCTAAGTCCGAGAAAAATGCTAGGAAGAAGAAGAAGAAGATAAAAAACAATTAAAACTCATCATCATCACTCAAATAAAAAACTCATTCCAAATATGTATATAAATCACTACGTCAAAAAAATGGCGCTTAGATCAAATAGCCTTTTAACCCTCGATATGTAACTGCTTATGACTGTACGCACTTAGCAGTTAGTTATACAAGTATAAGCGGCGACATTTAAAAATTATAAGGGTTTCACACTCAGTCCTACCCACTTCCCTGCTTATTGCAAATACTGCTGCAACATTGAATCAGCAACATCGGCGGAATGTTTATATTCAGCCCTAGTCCGCTTCAGTGTTGCTTTATTTTAACGAATCCGCCGTTTATCGCATAATAAACCACCAGACAACCACTAACCTATACCAGATAAGACCCCAGATCCCCAGTAGCGGATTATTTTAAGGCAGAGTAGGAGAGCATGTATAAGGGGGCGTGCAGGTAGGTTTGTACCACCTTAGCACAAGTAATAATCTATGATAGAGAAAAGAAAATGACCATTTTTTTAGCTGAAATGGAAAGTGACTACATTTTTAGCTTATGAGGGACCTTGGCTTTCAGTGACGGGCTGCATTTGTTTCAGTGCCCACGGGCGAATAATAGTTTAATGCGCTACTGCAAGACTCGTTTTACCTAAAAATTACTGAACTGTGGCCAAGTCTATTAGGATTTGAGACAATAAGGTTTGAAAAAGTTGGTGTAGATGGTTTCATAAGTGAAGAAGAAGAAGAAACCATCGAACCAGTGCGTCACAGCTTTTGTTTGCGTTACGATTTACCACAAAGAATTAGAACCCAAAGATTTTGTTTTACCTTCACAGCGATTTATCTGTGTTATCTCGTCTCATAATATATTTATTGTTTTATTATTCACCACTTATCTAGCACACTCCACTGTGACTTAGTATTATGTTAATTATTAAGGAAATAAAAAAATAAAGTTAATATTTATCGAGATAATACATCGTTAAGTTTTATATCGCAATTTACGTGCCTATGGTATGCGTGGTTACGCTGTAGATTAATAGAAAAAATACTACACTGCTGCGAAGTACTAACGGGTTCGATACCGCTCATGGCTATTTATATGGGCGATTTGGATGTCTGTCGTAGTCTGGGTATTGGTGTTTTGTGAAGTGTGATATCGGACCGCGACATAGGATCACATTTACTTCGTCATTGTCATCGTCAGACAATCGCAGTCTTCTACTGGACATAGGCCTCCCCAAGTTCGCGCCAAACAGCTCGCTCCTCCGCAACCCTCATCCAGTGGGCCGGAGAGCATTTACCCTTATTTTGTTAATGGAGTTCAGTTCATTTAACCCCCAATAAATTATATGTAGAAGCTGAAATTTCATTTTAAAATTGTTACAATCAAAATCCTTTTTAAATAATTAAAAATAGACACATATAGAAACTGTCGATGGAAGTGATAACTTTTTTTTTTTGAATTTTTAAATATTGTAATTTTTGTTTCAGACAAGTATCAGGTAGAGTCGGGGCTTACTAATTCTGTTTTAACTATTTTAACAGTAATTCCCACAAAGTAATTTCTTTAGCATCAGTTTCAAGTGTTTTAACTAGGATTTAATTCTAATTGCAATAAATCATTTTTTAACCGCAGAAAACGTTTTTTCCATTGCATTCAAATTAATTAAAAACCGGTTTTGTTTCTAACATAAATAATAATTAAAGTCTGTAAAATTAATACTTATACGAGTAGATACTATTTTTTTTATAAATTGCAAAATATACCTGGCAATAACATAATAAAACCGTGGGCTTACTAATGAAAGGCTTAATTCGCACATTTAGGGTTCCGTCAAGCGTCAATAGAACTCTTTTTCCAACTATACCTTATTGTTTATTTATTATTATAAATATGTTATTCCACAGTTGAGAAACAATATTAACTGCAACACTTTCGCCTTACCGTGGCAGTGCTAGCCAATAGAGCTATGAGTCGCGTCGCACTATCAAAATTCTTGGGCCCTCTTCTCACGAAGCTATTCATATGCTACGCAACACAGACGCAAACTATGCTATACTACAGCTAGGAATGTCAAATGAATGGCCGACGCGTTGTGTCGTATGCGGAGCTAGCTGAATTTATATGGCGGCTACTAACAATCGACGCGTATGACGCTAGCACGAAATACAAATTTCTTGAGAGTTGCTTCGTGAGAGAAGGACCTTAATCTGATAATATGTATTGACGTGACAGAAAGGACAATAAACCATCGAATATACAAACATTCGTCTTAAGTGCGGAACCCTTTAAGTACGAACCTGTTTTGCAATTAGCTGATTTTTGTAACACAGACATGTATCAGTAAATTTTGAACCAGTAATAAACATGTATCTGTGCCGCGCGGCTGCTCTCTGGTAAGTCAATTTATTTTACCTTAAAAAT
>DVTA01000189.1:0-11128 GCA_018233265.1 Junonia stemosa | reverse complement strand
GGAGCACCGCCCGTACCGGTTCGCTGAGGACATGGGCCCGCTGCCGCCCGGCGCGCTTGTTGGCCGCCTCGGAGACTCCCTCATACCCAAGGGCGACCCCATGGAAGCGAGATTGCAAGAGATGCTCAGATACAACATGGACAAGTACGCCAACTCGAACCTGGACACACTGCACATAAGCCGACGAGTGCGCGAGCTGCTGTCGGTGCACAACATTGGGCAGAGGCTGTTCGCGAAGTACGTGCTGGGGCTCTCGCAGGGCACGGTGTCGGAGCTGCTCTCGAAGCCGAAGCCCTGGGACAAGCTGACCGAGAAGGGGCGGGACTCGTACAGAAAGATGCACGCGTGGGCGTGCGACGAGGCCGCCATCATGCTACTGAAGTCGCTTATCCCTAAAAAAGGTATCTATCGACAATAAATTCCTTTACGTTCGAGTTAACACCAATAAAATTATACTCGTCAGACGCTAATCAACGTTGCCATATAAGTAATTTCCGCTCGTTTAATTTTTCAATCATTACAGTTCTCATCGTAAGCTCATAGTTGAGCGATCGTGTCACAAAAACGCGAACGCGTACGTAATAGAATCCAAAAAAGCATCGCATGTTAGCGTTTTTGCGCTATTAATCAGCGAATCACAGTAAATATTATTGGTGCTGGCTCAATTCGCATGTTTTGATAGCGGAACGTTCCGCTCCATCAATTTCTCCCCTCAAGTCAATCTTCCGAACGGTTTGCCACGTTACCCGTTATCAGCGCTTGTCAAACAGCCCATCAATCATGAGAAGAATCCAACGGTAGCCATTTAACGTGATCCGCAGCTATTAGCGGTCGAGAACAAAAGATATATTTTTGGTTCAACTTTGGTACGATCGAACTATGCTTACAGTTAGGAGTTTTACATCTTGGACGATCATTTCCCGCTAAGAAGTGATGAGGAATGATTGTCCAGATTTTACACGAATATATAATCGCTCACTTGATCATTAGAAGAGTTGCCATCGCATTCGGAAGGACTGAAGTCGTGTGGAATTGGAAAATTGCCCAATTAAGTACGTTTTTTTTTTGTTCGAAACGACATTGGTTCTTCCGGAGCCGCCCTTTCTACAATTTCCAAAGTTTCGTACTCCACCCGATGGCAGCTCTTGTCTCCGCACTTTTTTTTTGTTTAACACATGTTATTTTTGTTTGTTCCTCTCTCCTTATCCTCGTGCCTCTTCCTCGCCTCTTCCCGTGCGGAAACTAACTTCAAGGGCCAAGTGTCCCCTCCCTTTGGGGGGTGGGTGATAAGGGGACATGGTCACGGGCGTACCGCGACTTTAACTTATAATTTTAACGTTTTACCTTAAAAACCGCCCGCCATTAAAAACATGATAGATTGATCAACGCGTCTCAATTTTCAACTTTGCGTTTGATGTCTCTCAAAGGCCGATAGTGTAGCGCCATAAGCATGATTTTCGTCGTCGAAAAAAAGACGGATTGTAAAAAAGTGGTCCGTATATTACAATGCAGATCGCCAGCTCGGCACGGCCGGACAAACGGACAAAAGTGTGGGCAGACAATGGGGAAGGAGCGGCCACACCTAGCGCTCACAAAACAAATGTTGCCATTACGTATCGCGATTCTAAACTCTGGGAAAAGTTGACATTTTTATATATGGAAAAAATTTTTTGGATTAAAATTTTTGAAGCGGTTTTTTTTTTTGTTCGATTCAGTTCCACGTTTACGTTTACTAAAAATGAAAGTTTATATTCTGTTCGGTTTCGATTTCCGACGTGACGTGAAAAATACACTTTTAGCGAAACGCGCGAAATTTTTCATTAATTTTGCCTTCTAACAAAAATACCTTCAAAAGGTAAAAGCACCAATTTGGGTACTTTTATTACACTTAAAAATAAATGAAAATAACCTCCAAAAATTCACTAATAAAGCTGCATAGACCAGTCGAGACTTGGAAGATAATGCTGTGTCCACACGAGAGACAATAGCGATGCATGAACAAAAGCATGCATTAACCTTACTTTGAGGGCTCAAACAGATAGGGCGAGTAATTGGGGTAGTTTTCGTCTATTTCTCAAATACCTGGGCTCTTTGTGATGCATTCTTGTTAATTCTCTTTTTATATCTATCTATCTGTGTAACTTTTCGTACTTAAAAAAGATGTGTCATCAATCGTATCATCTAGTTAGGTAGAGCAATGATAATATTTTTTTTTTAGATTTTTTGAGATTTCAGTAAGATATTCCATTTGATCATATATGACTTTACTATATTTTGACTAGTTTCGCAATGAATTTTATTGCTTACGATGTTTCCGCTTTCGTTAACTATTTCATCCTGTTAAGTTTTATCTTATATTTAGTGTCATTGTTACATATAGTTTTCGATTTCGATTTGCGTGACAAATTAATATCAGAAACAAATACAATAAAATGGAATAGTAAACCATAATCACGTTTGTATGTTTCACGATAGCTCCGTAATGACTGACAGGAAGCAACACAATATGTCGTGGGAATTTTCATAACTGTCCCGCTTCCGGCACTTTCCCTTTAATTTGACGAGATTTCTCAGATGGTTAACTTTTCTTTTCTGTGGCACTATCGAAATGTCACTTTTTGCTATCAATGACAAGACTGAAGAAGAATGGGTCACGAGACGATCCAATCATTTTTTAGATATGGTTGATATTTTTTATGCTCAGAAATTAATGTACAAAAAGAGGAGCCTCTTAATTAATATTGACTATTGAATTTGTTTGTGTATTATGCTATGACTTTCATGATTATTTTTATATTTTATTTAATCCGTTGAAAAATTGAGCCAATAGTTTGTATGTCATTCGATGTACAAACTTCGTCTTAGCAAAGTCAGAACTCATATCGCACTCAATACAAACTCGTATTAACACAGCAATAGAAAATTCATAGCTAATCCATGCTAATCCTAACGTTTAAACACGCAATCTTCCAGCAATTCCTGGACGGACAAAAGCCCAATTGAATATTAAAATTTGCTTAGCACTAGGGAGTTTAGGGAACGGTTAACTTAGCAAAGCCTGCAGTCCTGCGCCCGCCGATAGTGCCCATTGAAAATAGATTTTCACGCTTCGCTCGAAGCGCTTTCGAGAGCACAACTTCGTCCAAACACCGACCCACACGACCGCACTCGAATTGCGTTAAAACATGGCGACCTTTTTTACCAATTCGCGCCCTTTTTTCCCGCCATGTTTTATTTACTTTGGAAACATCTCGAATTAATCTATCAATAAAAAAATTGATTTATATCTTGATGGTTGGATGGATGGGTGGATTTTTCAGCAAAAAGCAAATATAATCACATCAGAATAATGACAATTACAGTCGTATTAAAAAAACTCACTTTTATTCAAAAAAAACCTTTTTAACCTTTTTACTAATTCGTGCCCTTTTTTCCCGCCACATCGTGTTTCATTTACGTTAGAAACATATCGAATTAATCCATCAATGACGTGTAAATCATATCGAAACCCGGTGGTTGATTTTTCACTCGCAAAAAGCAAAAACAAACACGTCAGAAGACCATCACTGGAGCGTTGTAAGAACAACAATTACGGTCGTAACTATTCTTAATTGGACCGAAGGATTAACTGAATAATTAATACGCTTCGCATTACGGCCCGTGTGAAAAAAACGTCAATATCGCTAACTGGCAAGTTTGATATACGTTGATAGGTAACCGATTTATTCGACCGACGTTCGGAAATTGAACGCAGTCACGATAGATCGGTTTAAATTTCATATTAACAACGCCATCGGCCGTTAATTAAAGAGAAATAAGTTGATTTTTTGAATTTCGAATTGCAATTTCTTTCGCAGAGACAGCGTTCGGTCACGGCACGCGATTCAACGCTTTTTTTTTTATAAATGTCAAAACATTTTCGAATCGCGTTTAAATTTAAAATAGAAAGCGTAGTGATGGGATCGAATGTTCTCCGCATAATTAGAAGTTTCATGAAAAAGTTAATGGCCGCGTATAGGGCAGTGCATTTCCTTGTGCGCTAATTAATAAACGAGTTTTTTTTGCCTCTTCCCGGCTGCTTCTATTACAAATTGTGTGGGCGGTCGCGCGTAATTGACTATATTGTGTATGCAGTACATGAGCTCGTGCGGGCTTTTTTTCAATAATTAATAAATTGCGTATTTGTCCCGCTTCAATAGCTATATGTATAATGTATGGAGCAAATTAACTGAGTATATAGTACCTAACAGACATGATTGATTGGCGTTGTTAACTAATCAATCTAGCTATGAAACGTTATTTATTATGTGTAATTTCCTTGCAAGAAAATTGATGACGTCATCACACGGAACCATGATATCCTCAGTAATATTATAAATGCGAAAGTGATTTTGTTTGTGCCCCGTTTCTCACCGTAAGTACTAAACCGATTGCCATGAAGTTTTGCGTAAATTTAGAAAAGACAAAATGTAGCAATACTTTTTAGTATGTAAATGTATCAAAATCGATACAAACAAAAACAATACTAAACAGAGTTTCGGCCACAATCAGTCTACATATCGGCCACAAGCGTGGGATCCCACGACAATGGCGCGCCGTGGGAACCGGCCGTTCGTGGAAACGTCGGGAAATGACACGTTACTGCAACGTAATGGGCGTGTGTTACCGTAATAAGGGCTTAGGATAAATACGGATTGATTTCTACTGCTAAATATTTGCTTAATTTCCTATGCAAAGGAAACATTGAAAGAAAATGAAAAAGTATTTTTTTCTTTCAATTTCAATTGACCGTCATAGGCTATAATGCATAGATTAAAAATATTGATACTCTGTATTCCGACATAATACAGTCGTTATAAGAACTTTTTGTTAATTTTCAAATTAATTTGAAAAAGTTAAACATAGTTCAATAACTGTCTGATGTGTGATCTCAATCATTTCACTCCATAGCAGCAGATTAAATTAATAAATATTGATTTATAATCTGTATTTTCAATACATTACACATGTGATGTAAACATTTTGTCAATGTCACCGTTTGATTTTCAAATTCGTTTAAAAAGTTAAATCCAGTCAATAGTCGGTCCAGCTCCATCGGTCCAGCTGTCAGGTGCTAAGCAAGTTAACTCGAATGTATCGCAAACTGCCAACTTACAGTGCACGACGAAAATCCCTTTAGCCAGCGACTTACTGTCGGCGGGGATTTAATTACAATTTAGAACTTATTTTAAGGACATATACAATTGTTTTTTCGTCTTTTATCTTTGCGTTAATTAACACTATTTAAGACATAGACTGTTGCTACTGTTAGTGTTAACGTCTAAAACAAACAAATATAATAATTTTGAAAGGCCGTCGTTCCGTAACCGCAACCCGCAAGGGGCGAAGGGCACATCAACACATCGGACCTTCAGAACAAACTGTTCGATACATCATAAATCAAAAACTTCGGAACAAACAACGGAATCCCGCGAAAGGATAATCACATAATGATCGTCCCGTGAACTCCGCCGGGAATCGAATGTTAACCCTTCGTCATGTCAAAAATTTTAAATTAAAACTTTAACAACAACAACTAGCGCCATCTAGCGACCGATAGCGAAATTAATGTTTTTATCAAACTAACAAATTAGATTAAATCGGTAATCTCGTATACGTTAACGAGTGTCTTACACGGACAATTATGAAATTACGATGACTGGAACAGACGTTTAATTTACGACGCAATTACTACTAAGTACCAACCTACTACAAAAGACATTCCCAGCAAAAACCGTCCCGACGGCAGCCACTTAGAAAGCGCCTTTGAAAAACTAAATAGCCGCTTAAAGAGCGTTTACGCTGAAATAACGCAAAAAACTTTAATATGAAAAAAAGCGGGGTATGCGCCCGACAATGTACGCGTAACGCCATCTGTCGCCGAGCGGCGGCGAGCGCGTAGGGTCATGGAATTATTTCGCAAAGAATGCTCGCCGGCCCGCGGCCGCTTTGATGGCTTCCGACGAAGCAATCAGACCTCTTTACGGGCATATTTATGATTATAATACCGTGTCTCGTTATATACTTTATGATTTTATACCTAACCGGCTGTCCGGGATAATAGCGGAGTAATTGTTACGCGTAAACGACTCGCGACCGCTCTCCCACTTATCCTTTATTTATCATATTCCGCTGCGACATCATAACTCTCTTATTAATTATAGTTTTTACAAAGGTCGTGGAGCACAGAGTCAACAGAGTATCGGAACGCATGATGCCGACTGCAATGCTATTACTTACTACACATATTCCCGACTCGCCGCGTTCCTACTACACATAACGCGATATATTTACTTTGTTACCACATTAATGGCTGTCGTATTAATTGAACGCATACGCTACAGTCGGACGATATTTACTCGCAGTCGTGAAAGAAACAATGGCGACCCACCGCGTTCAATATCGCTACAAATAAAACAGTGAATGTCACTGAAGTGTACAACATTGTGAAGCAGTTAAGAGCTTAAATGGTATACTCAATGTTCGTATTTACTTTCATATTGGATATACTTGTACTTTACAGTTGGTTATATACTTTTATATCTATTTATTTGGACCCATCTTCGTAATATGACAATCATGTTGTAGATAAAACTACACAGCAAAATTAGCACTTACAATACAGTCATTACAAGTATGAAATTAATTTCTTCTCCAATTAACTTCCTTACGGAAATAAAATACCAGAAAGCAAATACATTAGTTATAGCCATACCACATAACATATAAAAGTATTTCTGAATAACATACAAGGGCCGAAACGTAGATACAATTCAAACGGATTTATTATCTCGTGCTAGATGCGAGATGGCTTAATTGTGATAATTTACTGCCATCTTATTTTAGTACTGAGGACGCTATCATCAGGTATTTTGGCATTGAACGTTACTTGCACTATGTCACAATTAAAAAGTAATATAATTGTAATGTAAAAGAACCAATATGTTAAAAATTCGCAATATTGATTTCATTGTTACGACCCAAAGATTAATCGCTGCCACATGACCAAATGACTCAAAATACTCTGCCACCGTGTCCCTTAGTTGTATTTACATTAAATGCTCAATATTAACTACTAGCAGACCGGCCCGGCTTCGCACAGTTATCCCCAACTTTTTGAAGATTTAATATAGCCTATGTTCACTGGAGATAGCGTAGCTTCCCAACAGTCAAAGAATTTTTCAAATCGGTCAAGTAGTTTCGGAGCCTATTCAATACAAACAAACAAACAAATATTTCCTCTTTATAATATTAGTGTAGATACCCGATAGAACCGATCATTTTATAAAGCAACCACACTAACGTAAACATTCACGCATCGATTACAAAGCGATCGGGACACATCCCGAAAACGCGAACAAAACAGCTATTATTGTTGCGATGTAAATCACTCGAAAAGGTTGATTTACTCCGAGTGCGCCGCGAGTTATTGTTACCACATAAACTTGGCAAACGTCTTTTACACCGAAACACGATTAATTACATCGATTTAATAAAATAAAGTGGCAGCGCGTCAAATTTGCGTATCGATTCGTATTGGCGCGTAATCTTAATCGCTCGCCGCGGTTTTCATTTAGGGCTGTTTATGTTAAAACGAATACGATGTCTCGATTAATTAATGACGTACCTATCTTGAGCAAGCGTGTGTATATCACGGATCTGTCGCGGGATGGGCCGTGGAGCCGTCAGTTTGTCGCGATTTGTGAGCGACCGTTTCGCATCTTTGCTGCGTCTCGAATAATTAGTCGGGATTAATGTTTCGGCTATGAATGACTTGTTATTGTGGAATTAGGGTCAATTGGCGAAACTCGAAGAAATTCCTTCGTATACAGTTGATATATTTTTGAGACATATTGATACGTAAACAATGCTACTATAATTATAAACGCCAAGGTTTTAAGATGAATGCATATTTGTAACTCTTTCACACAAAATTACTAATCAAACTTCTCAGGCATAGAGCTACAATTCACTAAGATAAATAATTTGTGATTCGACAAAATCATAACAATAAATGAAGTGCGAAAAAATCGTGTTCATACGTTGACAAAATCATGGTCGGCTGATAATCGCCTATAATAGCGCCCGGTGGTCCATAGATAATATATAATATGGGCTTTTAATTACGGCCAATAAAGGTAGTTCCACACGGGAACGCTCGCGTGCCGCTCCGCAATCAATCGCCTCCACAATCAATAAACCTGTATGAAAATCAATGCAATTACAACCGCGTAGCGTGATCACGGCAAAGGGTAAAAACGGGCCGCGAATTATACCCTCAACGTAACAACTTTCCCGACGATATTTCGTCGCCGAAATTTTTCCGACGAAACGTAGTGGGAACTTAAATCAATTGTCGCCACAGACGATCAGGTGGGACTAACTATGTAACGAACGTCCGCTGACGAGGATCCTGTTATTTCGTTAAAAAACTTAGCTATCGTTAAAAGTTACGCGATAAGCCCCCGCGGACCGATATTCGCTGGAAATTCGCTTTTTGGCAGCGTGTTTTAAACGATTTAGGTTTGAAAATGACGTTTTTTTAAACAATCTTTTGTTATACCTAATTTTTATCGTAGCTAAGTCTTTAAACATTTATGTTTAGTATAAAATTTTGTCACTAAATATTAACTTTAGTCGTTTTCTTTCGTAAGCCCCGACGTCGGCGGTCCTCGGTGAAACTCGCAAAATTGATTATCGAATCTAGTTACAAACTACTGACGTCCGCGGGAATGCTCTTAACGTTTTTACCCACTCGGGGGAATTCTTGACGAGTGCCGCAATGGGTATCAAACGATACCTAAATCATATTTATATTCGCGCCTTTCATTATCTCCTGTCGAAATTGCAACGACGCAAAAAAAACAGCGAAAAAGTTTTCCATTTCAATAACCACATGTTAATTGGTACCGTTACTCCGATATAATACGTTTTATAACAGAAATATATAACTAATTAAAAAGGAAAAACACATAAATAACATTTATTAATAATACAACAGATAAAGTAACGTCGAGTAGCGAAACTTTCAAGCATGTGTTTGACAGCGGCGTGGCGTTGTTTTAATTGACAGAAGTTTTTGCCGGGCGGTAGGGCGATCATTCGGCGCTCTAGAATCAATCGTGGTCGCTGCCCCCGGCTGATTGCCATCTAGCACGCGATACTGATCAGCCCCTACGCACGCACCGAACCTACTCCGGACAAAAGAAATTCTTGACGTTACGTGCTCTAATAACTCATGGGAAAGGCCGCAGGAAAGAGCCGCGCTATTGACAGGAATCCAACGGTTTTTATATTTAATGAGTTAAGAATCGTCTATGCTATATTCGATATAAATAAAAATGTAATGTCTGGTAGAAGACGATTAGTTTCCTCGCAATATAACACCGAAGCTACCTGCGATTTCACATCTCATTCGAACATTTAATTCCCGCGATACTTGGCACCTAATTCAACAATAGTCCGTTTTTGTGCAACATTTTCTTGCATCGCATTAACAATTCAAATGCGGGCATTTTTTCCGTTTCCCGCAACACTTTCGAGCGGCCCTGACGTCCGCCTCCGCGGACGACTCTAATGCAAATGAGCATCGATTCGCGGCGTGACGTCTAACGCGCACTCTCACCCCTTTCTTTCTCCGACTACCCACCTTGATTTACAATCCCGGATACGCATTCCCCATTCGCCGCGAGCCGATATATGCCGCAACTAAATTAACAGTATATTTTTTCCACTGTCACAGTGACACGATAATTTAGGGCGCCTTTACTTTCCAAAGCTTTTGAATATTCATATAACATTAGCAATCAATAACCGCTACAAAGGTATAGTTTTCGCGTGCACGCACGCGATACGTTGTCGCATAAACAAATAATTTCTTAGCCTTTATTATTATGGTGGCGCGACAGTACGAAACTCGCGAGAATGTGTGAATTGTTAAGTTTGTTAAGGATGACCGAAATCGCCAAAACGGGAGGCAATTTAAGGGACGGCGCAAACTGCACCGCGTCACACCACCCACGAAAGGTCGCGGAAAGTTATTAAACTAATAGAATTCATAATAATTTGACGTCACAAAAACTTAATAGGTTTCCGAGTAAAAACGTATAACATTTTCTATAAGTAGTTTTAATCAAACAATACGATAAACGAGACCTACGTGACCGGATGGCATTAATTGTGGACTCCTTTTTTACTCTCAATATCCATCAAAAATGCACATCGTAATGGCAACAATAAAGTAGTGATGGTATCGTTTAGTTTATAGCCTGGGTCGAGATAAGGAAGGAAAGTAAATCGATAGTGAGGCAAAGGCATCCATTTTGCGGCCGCGCAGAATGGCGCGTCGCTACATGTCAGGAGGCGCGCAATTTTTGACTATTCCGCGTGTCACGTCGCCGTAATTGTCCTCGGCTTGCACGTTGAATAACAAAACACATAGCAGAAGATCAAAGGCAATAATAGACGTGTGTTGAAATTTATCGACGGCTGTATCGAGTGAATCCTAACTAATGCTATAAAACCAACTAGAAGATTGTTTGTCTGTCGCAACTTTGCGGCAGATCTTAAAATTTTGCGTGCACTGTCTGGATTACAGAAAGGCGCATTACTTAGAATACTTATCATCCATCAAATAGTTCCTAAATAGGAAAATAATGTTTTAGAAGTTTGTCCTAAAAGACTAAATCTACATTAACGAGTAAGACTGCGTGTAAAGGCTAGTGAATCTAATGAACTAATCGGCTATCGGGTGATACACGACAGACATTTAAATATCCCATCAGTGGCCATCGACAACCGTATAGTTTTATAAATGGCGATAAAATCTATCGCGTGACGTTGGATACGAGTCAATTGGGAACTTTAGTGAATCTATTAATATTGTCGATGGAAATGTCGGTGGTTGAACTTTAATAAATTATTAAATGGACTATCTTTTAGCTTTCGAGTCAATATTTACGATGTAACGATAATTTAATTTGACGTGTTAAAGTACCGGTTGTTTTTTTTAATATTTTTAAAAGAATAATTTTAAAATTGTAAATCGAAAACAATGATTGCTCGTTTTACATTTTAAAAATCCAAAACA
>DVTA01000188.1:0-11148 GCA_018233265.1 Junonia stemosa | reverse complement strand
TTAGTTAAAGGGAAACGTCAAAAGATGGCGCTTCAAAAGATACTTCATCGAAATCGTGAAGCGGGCTCTCTTTCCCTATATGTATTATTCTACTCTTTGCATTAATTTAATTCAAACGCGGTGCAACGGTTCACGTATTCCTTTTTCCCGGTCGAGAGTCGAAAATGTGCGTTGTCCTTGATAAGAACTGGATCAGGTCGGTGGGCACCCCGAACGTTCCGTTGGTCGCGTCCGTCGCGCTTCGCTTCACTGCCAACGACATCCTTCCTATCCTTTAATAAAATTACTAGAAATCATCATGGAATATTTTCTTACAGGTTCCTACTTCCATACAAAAAGATTGTAGTTTTGTCCCCTTGTCCTCTCATTAAAGCATTAAATTTACCAGTTATTTTTTAGTTTAAGAATTAAACATTTCTAGTACCAGAAAATTCACTTCAGTTGTATTCATATTTATAAAAAATAAAAGCAAGATCTATTTGTGTTTTGTGGTAACTCAGGTGTTATGTATAATTGTTTACACGGGGCTCAATGACTCTGTTACCTCAGAGGGGAGCGGTGGCGACCTATCGAGTGCCGGCCCTCCCTCCCTCCGCGGTGCCGACACGACCAGCGTACGCGCAGAAAACCGAGCCAGTTGCCTGCCGTCGCCGCGCAGCCTCTTGTTTGTTTACATCCGCTATAGTGAGGCTTATAATAAAATATACCAATCAAATTACATTACGTGAAAATAACACAATTCAAAGTGGCCAAGTTTATACACAGCGTGGCAGTGATGGGCACAAACGTGGCATTGGTTTAAAGGCATTGTCTCTCATTACGGTTTTGCCAGTTAGGTATTGTATTTGCACAAAAGTTGCACAGTCCACTGCACTATGGCGCTAGCGATAGTGAAGGTTGAGTGTTCAGGAATGAGATAAAAAAATGACGAGGTCTAAATTAGGTGGTCAATGTACAAATAAAAGAAAAGATATTTTTGTAAGTGTTAAAAATTATTACAGATATTTATTGAAAGAACACAGTGGGTTCAGGTGGAAAAACCTCAGCACGTAAAGAGAAGTGAACTCGCTTTTTGAATCAGTTTTTGTCGAGATTTCAGTGTGGCGTGACTACACGCAAGTCCGACGCTCCGTACAAGATTATAATGGATAATGCAATAATATGTAATTATAAACCTGCGAGTCAGATTCGTACGATGTATATCTTGACAATATCAAGAGAATACCTACGTTAAAGTCACATTTTAACTGTTGTGCTTTCTCGCCTTATTTAGCTTGATTATATTATTATGGTACTGCTTTCTAAACAACGGAGAAATTTTATTCACTTATTTATTTGTAGTCGTCTTGTCACCTTGTCTTTTATTAAGTCTGTTCATAATAAAATGTATAGCAATTTAAATGTTTCAAGAAGAAAACTAGCAGTGACTAGCCATAGAAAACATAGAATTTGTTATGCAATATTACACGTGGGAACAATAAATTACTAAACATTTTTGAGAATTATTCCTTATGTGTACAGTTAGAGTATAAAGTTTTATAATTTTTAAAGTAAATCGTTTTACGTCTTTTCATAGCCGTGCACTCAATAACGGTACTCATCATTATATTTTCGAATTATGAATCAGAAATTGCCATTGTTGCGCCGAAGCTCGTCAATAACTTATAATGGGTATCATTGTTACGGGTAGCTGTACTCTTATTCAGAACTAGTAATATAAGAATAGTTGACACTGATCCACATACCCAGATCTCACCATAGAAAGCTGCTCTCCCATCTTCTAAGTGACAATCGGCTATAAGTTTTCTGGTAATATTTATCTACCACTATGTCAGTAATGTGTACAAACTTATAGATATAACAACAATTTACAGTTTAAATGAAGTTTTCACTGATTTATTACGTTTTGTCCAACAAATCTAAATCCCACGTTAACATAACCTCGGCGTTGATAACAATGGGTCCATTTTAAATACATTAGGTAACACATTTTACTAGAGGAGGTCAAAAAGTTCGCGAAATGGCAGTGAAAGGGATAAATAAGATTCATACGACTATTTAACCTTTCCTCTTGAAAACACTAGTTTTCCTTTTTTTCCTGATTTTGCAGGCGATAGTTCCCTTTATTAACTGAATACAAATGCCAGATTTTGAATGGGTTTGGCTACTACTATAGTACTATATGTATATATTTGTATTATCATTCTGGTGAGCCATAAGTCCATAACAAAAAAAAGCAACAATTAGGTAATATTCGTCTTCCACTGCCTTAGCATTAAAAAATGATTTTAAAAATCCCTTCAATTGTCATTTTGTCTTCAAGTATGTTATAGTGTATAGATTGTTTTCTAACCTATCAAACTTTCTTGTAAAGTTTCCTAAAGAATACTTTTTTCTGCATTTTTAAATCACACCACAATACAACTCAAAAGAGGTGTTTGGCCGATTGGAATTTAGTTTAAAGCGTCAACGTACCCTGAGTTTCAAGTAACACTCGTTTTATTGTATCTCTGCACTGTGTTTATTGCTCGTGCATAATACATGTGCAAGTTATTATCTGACAATGTTAGGCTCGGCCCGTAATTTTCAACTGAATTTATCTCCGCCCATTTATTATCCGATTTACGATAACCGTTTCTGTATACATTTAAAAGTGCTACAGTAAGTCCATTAGTCGCACACACTTCCCTAAATCTTAAGTAATTAGATTAAGGGATAGCGGTCCACTGGATACCTACCTAAAAGAGGCCATACATGACACAAGAGAGCGTGACAGTGTTGATCGAAACATAATATTCGCTCTATTTGCTCAGTGAGTCGTATCTCATGTAAAACTACGTTGGAATTTAGATATCTCGAAGGGTTTGTATGTTAAATTAGTATGTCAATAAGAAACTTATAAGATATAGGTAAAATCTACTTTTCATTCGAGCATAGAACCTTCAGAGGCTTAAGTTTAATAGGAGTGGCGTGTATCGCAGATAACGATGAAACGATAACGGAGTAGAGGCCAAATAGAATGTGCTGTTTAGACGCGTCGTCGCTCGACAATTTTTTTGCACTTTTTGCGCGTCTGCAATATCGAACGGACTTACCTATCGAACGACTGTGTAAATCGACAGTGCCTGCGAATAAAAACATGTGCTGAATAAAATATGTTCTAAATAAATATTTGTCTTATCGAAACATTTGTGAAAGTTATGGTGTACTCAGTGATGTTATAGTAAAATCGTTGAAAATGAAAGATCCTCCTCGATGTGAAGATGTGGCTGACAAGATTGTAAGACTTTTTGGATGGAGACAAACTTATCCTGTTCAAAAACTTCAAAAGAACTTATTGCCCAAAACCAATGAAACGGTAAGTGTCCCTCAAGAAATGCAATTCATAAAAAAACTGTTACTAAATACAAATTTTAAATACCTATTTATGTAGAAAGATAGGTAACAGATTAGTTGGTAAATGAAATTTACAAGTAATTAATTTCAGTTCACGATAGAATAATCATTAGAATTTACAATACTGTATATAATAATCATATATCTTGCTACCTACCAAGTTTTTAGTAAAAGATGCATATCGCCTCTAGCACTTTAGCATGTTTGTTAAACGGAACACGTCTGACAAACTGAATAGTTACGTCCAGCATAAAAGCTAAGCTCAAGTCGCGAACAGCTTTCGCAACATCTTACACAGTATTGTTTGACATCTCCTAAGTGGTTTGCCATTTCTGCACCTCGAACACCTAAACGGTACCCGCTACAATATGAAATTTACATAGACGTAATGTCAGAATCCTCTACATTTCGTAGCCTTTTGTATATTAAGTTCTTCGGTAAGAATATTTGTCACCTAACTCTTAAACGCCAGGACGATGGAGATGAAATTTTGTCTGTTTAATTGAATGAGTTTTTGGGTGGTTTGAAAAGACAATTGGACCTGGTTAGGTGACACTGGACCGGACAACGTCTGTCGGGGCCGCTAGTTTGTATAAAAATACTGTTTAGTTCAGTATTTTATTTTTACTTAATGTTAAATAATAAATAATTATGCACAAGGAAACGATCGACTTTTAATAGAGAAATTTTATACCACGTAACTTCATTGTTGCTACTTTCACGGTACCTATTGTGATAGGAAAGTACTTATTAAGTCAACGCAGTTACGAGTGGTAATTATGTTGTCGATGCCGAACGATGCAACATAGTACCGATCGCAATGGTCAATGAACTGCGAAATTAGGACGAAATTCTCTTAGGATGTTCAAAATGTCGATATTTATTTTAAAATTATTTCGTAACAATTATGCTTCCGTAACTACAAAATGCGTTGCCGGCCTGTTAGGGGGTATGGAGGGGGAATGGATGGGTAATTAATGGGGGAAGGGGGAAGGAATTGGGAATTCTTAACTGGTTTTGTAGAAATATATGTAAGACCAACTAGTAGTAGTAGATGCTATACATAATATAAAAAAGTATAATTGAAATTGTGTAAGGTATGAATGTCATACATAAAAATATAAAGGAATTAAGAACCCTTTTTTGGGAATAGGTTAAAACTAAACTTTAAACTTGTTCCTGTTTTACTGTATCCCTAAATCCATTGAAGTAGCAAACGTACACAACTTTCATATTTTAATAACTGTTTGCCTAAAACAACAAACACAGATCTTACCAAATTATTATGTTAAAACAAGCATTACCTATCCTGCCTATCCATCCATAAACGATAGTTAAATTGAGGTCACGTTTGATTGAAACCTTGAACGATGATTTAATTCTATTCCAATTAATTCTCATAAAACACACTGATTGACTCTACCTAAGTATAATCAACAAGTAATTACTAAAACTACCTAATACCTATTAATAAGCCTAGCCCCGGTGACGGAATATAATCTGTGACATTCCACCGCGATAATGAGACATGCCTTGACTAATATTGGTAATAGATAATACCGATAACAGCTTTTAATTTTAAACGTGAGGTTGATTTTATTTGTTTATGATGATGGATGTACGAGTACATCTTCGTTTTGCCTGCTTTAGATTACGTCTAAACCAGAGGTCTAGCTCTGTATGTCAATGCGAAATTTCGAAGTGCGCGTAATCATTATGTGCTAGGAAATAACAAGCATAATTATAACGAATTACGCACTTTTTATATAATTTGACATCCAATAGAAGCTCGAACTTTATTCGCGATTTTCTTATACTTTCGCGCCTCTCGGTAATCGTTGTCTCATGATAAATTATATGGATTTTTCTTAAAGAATCGAAATATTTTTAATCCCGCTGACGCGTGTTAAACTCCTTTAAAATGATCTTAAAAAAAGATGAGAAAAAATACAATATATATTTTTTTATTTACACTATTTTCTTTCAATTTACTATTTCACTTGTGGAATAACTATTTGAATGAAATGATTGGGAATATGTATAATATACTTCTGAACACATTCCCTGTTATTACTCAATCATGTAAATTGCCAATACATTTTGACAGATTCCGTATTCCACAGCAAATTGATGGAAGGTATCCCCTACGAACGAGGACCTTTCTTACTGTATTGACGACAGTGTTGGCGCAGTGGTAACTGCAAAGGACTGAAACACTAACGGTCGCGACTTTGATCCCCGCTCAGGACAGATATCTGTATTGGCCATATGGGTATCTCTCGTGGTCTGCGTGTTAGTGTCTGTGTTGCGTGTGTGTTCCGCACTTCCGCACCCCCGACACAAGATCTAATTATCTTACTGGGGGGCCGTTGAGTGTGAAGCGTTAATTTATTTATTTATTTATTTTGGCGTAGGTAATTGAGTCAGAGCTTAAATTTTCCTCTTTATAATATTAGATACAAACCTACTGGTATTAGGGAATAGGTTACTGCTTTATTATAAATTCGTCTCTGAAAATAAAAATTATAATAATTAAAAAAAATTTTTTCGTAATAATTTAATCTACAGATAACTATCAACAAGGTTTAAAATATAAGTATTAAAATTATTACACAAACAAAACATTGTTGTTAAGTAGGTTTGCTTTATAAAATTGTAATGAATTTTAAACCTTTCTAGGCTCCATAGCCTTGGCATGCAATAACTAGATTAATGGACATTGGCTTCAATACAATATTTTAATTAAGTACACAATTCCATTAACCTGCACAAAGTACTGTAGGCCTACAGGCCACATCCTATTATAACTGAACATGCCAGAATGTTCGCAGTACCTCGAATAGTAATTGTCAATCGTTAGATACCTGATTCTCTCATTGTTCAAACACAAAACCGTTTCCCGTGTAACAGTGTACGTTTATGGTATAAATAAACCTAAATATTGAAATCTATTTAAATATTTTAACGTAATAAGTATCAAAAACTAATTTTACAAAAGTCGATATTAATGTTTTAGGAACGAAGGTCGTTTAATGGATTTAATACTTTGATCTACGAGTGCGAACGATGACTGCGAGTACAACTGTTTTCACCTCAATTTTAACATCAACAAAATGTTTATGTACCTTAATGCTTTTATAAATATTAAAAACATATGATGAAGGAACCACCGCACCGTGACTTAATAAAATTCGCCAACCTTTATCCTCCCACTAGCATCTAATCATTGACATACATATTTACATAGGTACTGGTCTATCAATATTTCTATAAGTCTTTCATCTCTCTTGTAAGTTTAATCAACCATGAACTAAGTGGAATAATGCACCGTTTTTATTAAAATAGAAGATCGTAACTGTATAATTTCCTGATGTTCCACTAAACTTTACGCGATGTTGTAAATATTGAGACTAATGTCTAAGACTTGTAGTACGTACAAGTGACAATTCTCATTTTGTATTGCTGTTTTTATCGTTACATTGTTTTTATTGCTTTTCTTAGGAAACGAAACATTTTCTTTCTCAAGTTTATTCGTAGTTACGCGATTTTTATTAAGCCGCCTTCAGTTGTGTTTACGCCGCGGCACGGCGCGACTGTGCGACACGCTCTATTATTTATTTTCTTATAGTGTCTGTGTAAATAGATATTTAATTGTTCCAAGTAATTAAATAAAATCATAACACCACAGTTTTATAGAAATTGTGAAAGTTGTGCAGTTTTTATGGATTACTGTCTATCACAGCACCAAAATACGTTTGAAAAGTAACTGTTTTAAAAGATGTAAAAATATTAAAAAATACTTGTTATTAGTCTCGTTTATACCTAAGATATTATGCGACCAGGTGTTGGCCTTTGAATATTGAAATTTTACTCTGTACCTTGAAACGCATGAAGTCAGTGAGAAGTTACAAATTGCAATAAGTGTTATGCACGTCTTTACACTTAGTATTTACATAGGAATTTCGCAAGTTACCTTGAAGTAGGTACGATAGATTTACAAAACAATCTGAAATTTATAGATAGACGTTCTAATCACATAATTTACAATAAATTCGCCACTTCAAAACTGATTGATAGATTTTAAAATGAAAATTGGCCATTATTAAACTAAATCTACAAAATTGTAGCTATGTAATGTAAAAATAATGATGACGACAAAATTACTTGTGTAAAACGACTTATACTATTTTACCTATAATCATTCTTACGTGGTCGTATAGCGGTTGTATGCTTGGATACAACAAAAAGTTGTGTATTATATGGTATGTTATTGAGACAACGTTGGAGAAATATCAGTTCGATGCAAATGGTAATGTCTTTCGACGTAAACAAAGATATTTTTAAATTATTTTCGGTAACAAAAGCATAGGATTTTGTTTGACGTAAATTCGTTCACTTATCATTCAGCACACGCGCCCAAAACCATAACTGACTGAATATCCGTTCGCTCTACATAAGGCTTTCGACAAATTAGTATCTAAGGTAATCAGTTAAAATACCTGTCAATTTGCATGAACAGCAACAATTAGCATTGAATAGTATAATAAAACTTGTAAAGCATAATGCATTTGAAGGTCTGTTCTAGTTTTATTCAATTCTTCAATGGCTTGCACTTGTGCCATGAAGGATGGAGAAGACACGAAGGAGATTGTTCTGTGTGGTTGAGATTACAAAATCAAATAAATTTGGAAAATAGTTGAAATAGTAGGAATTCCATCAAAAACCTCGAGTTTTATATCAGCGTTTAGTAAATGTCATTAGCGTGCCCAGCATCGCGTGCTCGATATTCGGCACGTCCTACGAATTCACGCTACGCACGAGTATTTACCTCGATGCCGATGTGCGGAATCTCGCGTGATCGCACAGCTGACGTTTCCACGTCTCCGACATGTAGATTATTTACTCCGTTATAACGATCTGTTTTCAATTACGTTTTTATACTTGTATCAAACGACATTCGTAGAAACAATATGTTCATATTATTTTTGAACTGGATGTGATTAGAGGTTTTATCCATATGTCGGCTTTAGTCAAATTTATGATAATTGTGCCATTTTCCTTGATCATAGTATGTTTGTGCCTAATGTTTCACAATAACAAGTCGTCTAATTAAAAAATAACAGTTTTTCAAATCGTACTAGCCATTTCGAAAATTAACGCTTTCATACAAACAAACAAACTCGCCAGCTAGGTATACACATATTGGTATAAAATGTAATCGTTTTGCGCATTTACCGTTGTAATTAGATAGGAGGCGTTCTGACAGATAAGCCGATTTCCAATGAATCACGCGAACCTTAATGGGATGTAGCATCTGGTGCATGCTGGGCAGCGAGGCTGTGGCTCGGCGGCGCGCGAAGGTCAAGGCCTCATCCGCACCACTGACCTGGTACACATAGCCAGTATTTCGTGAACGGCACTGTTCCTATTCGTTATTGTATTGTTGTAAAATTACACTTTACAATTACAATTATGGGCGAACAACGTAGTTAACATTACAATTAAGTCAGTATTGAAAATTACTTCTACTACTTCTAATAGATATTAAACGAAATATGTAATATTCAACCCAAATGAAAATATATGTCTGCTATTAGGAGTTAATCTTTGTTATATTGTTCAGTCATCGTCAGTCATCGATCATCTAATTACTATTGCGTCATACTCATCGTCATTCAGAGTTAAAAATATGGCCGTCATACAATTGAAATTTAAATACACTTGATTGACAGACATTCACAACCTCAGTTATTAATGAAATGCAAGTCTTGCTAAATAACCAGCCTTCACCAGACCTTAATTTGCATAACTAATACGTTTTCGTTGCAGTACAATCATAGAAATGCGAAATAGGCTGAAGCATTTCCGTAGTAAAGTACAATAATTATTACGAATCACGAGTTTGCCATAAAATAAGTGAACAGCGAAATGAAACATAATCGATCCGACAGTATCTATTTAATAACTTTGTTAAGTACCTACAATGTCAGACAGGCAGGCTCTATATTTCAACTTACATGCAAAATAGACGTATACAATCGCGACGTGAAAGTAAATCGTGCTATGCGAAGTTTTGTTGTTTATTTACAACATGTGGACAAGATGGATATTGATAAATAACAATCATGTACATACCAAGTCTGATGGGGTTTCCCGTCTGCGATTCCTCGGAATTTGTTGGCGTCAAACACCACACGTCAGTGGAGCAGCGTGATGGATTAAGTTCATTAACCTTCTAGGCTTCTACTTAAATGTGTCCCGGTAGGACATTTCAGTAATCTTTTGCTGCTAATCTATATTTACAATAATCTATCGTTATATAAAACAGTATTCCATAAAAACTATCTCAACTACATAACTTTCAAACTATCAAATTCGTTATTAGAAAATGTGCGGGAAAAATTGCTCTAATCCGTTTCACGGCTTTTGGACTAAAAGTAAGTGAAATCGTTGATAAAAAGTGCTAGTGGCAATGTGTAAATAGTCATGGATGATTCAGAGGTACCGCCGGTGCCCCCGCCGCGGGTCAAGAAGCGAGCTCGTATTGCCGTCAAAGAACGCGAAAAGCGTACGGTTACGTGGGTACGATGTTAATATGTTTGTAGTCTCGTAATCATTTTCCAACTAAAACATAAAATTTTATATAGCTTAAATTGTTACAATAGTAACGAAAGATCAAAATCTCTATCTACAGGTCTTTTTCTATTATCATATATGAAAAGCTGAAGTATTTGCACATTCCAAGTGTAATTGTAAAACAAAATTGACAACAATGTTCTTATTTGTATTGATAATAATCAGTTCCGAGTTTCACTATTCATACACGAGCAGAATAATCGTCTGACAGTCGCACAAAGGCTTGAACGAGCAGACAAAACTCCATATCTAAATAAATCGTACATAACATGCAAGTGTTCACGCAACGTTCGCTCCGATGAATAGATTGAAAGGCACAAATACCGCGTGGGAACGTTCGTGATGCCGCTGTGATTAATTCCTATAAGAAAACAGAAATTCGTTAAACCAACACACAATGCCAATGTTCGCACGTTGCTAACTTGGTACAGTTATATCAGAGTGACACATCCTTATTTTTAAATAAAGAAAATTTTAAAAGACTTTGAAACTAAATAACATGTTCTTGTTTTCAGGGGCCGGAAACATGGGTTGGAGTGCGCGCCCTTCGCGCAAGTTCGGGAGGCATCCTGGACCTGGACGATCGTGTTGGAGATGTGGCTGATGACAGGGAGACGCTGACCGCGGAATGCGCTAGCCAGGCGCAGCCCCGGGCCGCCCAAGCAGATGGCGCGAGCGGCTCCTCTGCTGGCACTGCCTCGCCTGATATGTTTCGGGTGAGTATAGCAAAAGGTTATAGATAGGTACTTACACG
Source organism: Junonia stemosa (assembly GCA_018233265.1). Lineage (NCBI taxonomy): Eukaryota > Metazoa > Arthropoda > Insecta > Lepidoptera > Nymphalidae > Junonia > Junonia stemosa. Next base: position 362 of record DVTA01000188.1, on the reverse strand, counting down.
ACGAGAAATAGAGATATTATTTACGTACTAGCTGACCTGGCAAACTTCGTACCACATACTAGTCATTTCTTTATTCTTTATCTTCCTGTTATCTATATTTTCAGACATTTTTTTATTTTTTTCAATCCATAACAACCATCCTTGTACTTCAAGAAATAAACCTTAATTAGTTTTTGATAGACAGTCTCGAGGTTTATGCTTAGAGTAAGTGCGGCATATTTGGGATACACGTTTGTTTTTTGCGAATATCTTTAAAGGGAAACGGGTTATGTCGATAAAAAATAAGTTAAATTATAGGAAATTTAATCAGCTTTAACAATTCTAACTATCAAATTTAACAGATATCAGAAACCTAATCAAAA
>DVTA01000187.1:0-11157 GCA_018233265.1 Junonia stemosa | reverse complement strand
GTCTGCTGAGCCGAGATGGCCTACTGGTGCGAACACGTGGATCTTAACCAAAGGTCACGGGTTTTTTTTCTTTTTTCTAGCTCCTCTGACGTGATCAGAGCTCTTGTTCAACTTATCTCTATTACCACAAAGTATCTTATGTATTAGGTCCCTAAGGACAGTTTTCGTAAATATACATATATATAATCTCTTAATTATTCTATCTATCTCTATCTCTTAGTCTCTAATTTTCTTATAATCCTATAATATTCAACTTAATCTTACTTTCTAATCTTATATAATCTATGTATGTTTTATATCTCTTATCACTTATATCATTGCCTTTCGTACTTAATCTATGTATAAACAGTCAAGAACTATTTTGCCAAATCCTAGCACCTACTTATTCATACTTGGGCCATCCAGCATGTCTATCCTAGCTTACTTTCTATTTCCTTATCTATTGTTTCTATTTCTACTTTACTTATGTTTATGTTTTTATCCTATTGTTCACCTTATAGTTATGTCTTACACTTGTATATAACTATTATATATAATGTAGACACTTTATTTACCTATTTATATTATTTATTTCTAGCTACAACTATATTAATTAACTTCAAACAATATTTTAAAAACTTGTCTCTATTTTCCTTACTTACTATCAGCTGTTTTAGGTTTTCTTTTGTAATTTTAATTCCTATTTCCATCTCTATTTCAATCCTATCTTTCCCGAATACAGGGCATTGGCATAGAACGTGCTCCACTGTTTCATCTACACCCGGTTCACAGATGCACGATGGGTCCGCCTTACACTTGAATCGCTGCAGGTATAGTGAGAACCCACCATGCCCCGTTAAGGTTTGAGCCAATAGTGTTGTATGTTTTAGGTTTTTAGTTATTTTATAAGCTTCTATCGCGTCTGGGAAAAACAGTTTGGTGCCAGCCGCGGTCTCGCCAGACTTGTACCTCCGGTTCCACTCGTCAAGCGACTCCAGACGTAATAGTCGCTTGGCGAATGAGACCGGACATCGGTCATAGTCCGGCGCTTTTTTCAACTTGAGGGCAGCGTCTTTGGCCAGTTGGTCTGCCCGCTCGTTGCCCTCCAACCCGGCATGGGCTTTCACCCAAAACAGGGAGACGTCCTTGTTCTGGGCGTGGCAAGCCATCAGGTTGCCTCTGATTTTTACTGCCAAGGGATGGAGGGAAACGCCTCCCGTCACTGCTTCTAGTGCGGACCGGGAGTCGCTATATAGGCCAAAAGACCGTTCTGGGCTTTCCACCATCAGCGAGGTCGCCTTCCATATGGCCAATAGCTCAGCCTGGTAGACCGTGCAGTGCGAAGCTAGCTTCAGCTTGAGGGATCTGGTTTCAGCTGCGCCATCCCACAGTGATAGCGCAGCCCCCACTTTCCCCTCAAGCTTACTGCCATCTGTGAAAATTCGCACTGCCTGGCAGTTGTGCCTATCTACCTGCTCTCGGTCCTCCAGGTTCGTGAAGTTGATGACCACATGTTTAGCCGGATGCGGATCTGTACTATATCCGGCGCGCCGCTCCATCTCCCTATCCCCCAGTATTGGTCGGGACACTCCTCTTTTCAACTCATAGAGGGTTGCCACCTCGCGCACCCTGAGGTCCAGAGGTAGTATCCCGGCCAACAGTAGGGCTGCGTTGAGGGAGACGGTTCGGTGGGATCGTATGATTTTTTGGGCAAAACCTCGCTGAATGGTGTCAAGCCGTTTGCGCGCCCCCAACTTCTTCACGGCTGGTGCCCAGGTACTGGCCGCATACAACACTATTGGCTCAACCACCGCCGTGTAGATAATGCGGATGCACTCCGGATGCAGGCCCCAGCTGGCCCTTGCAGCTGTGGAGAGCTGACCATAGACGCCAACGACTTTTTTACAGATGTTATCAATGTGTTGATTGAACGTCAATTTGTCGTCTATAGTCAGCCCCAACAGCTTAATATGTTTTGACATATTAATCCCGACCCCGCCCATGCTCAGAAGTGGTGTGTCATATTTCAGTTTTTTGGTAATAACCATAGCCTGGGTTTTGTGTGGCGCAAATTTAAGTTTGTTGCTGACACCCCACTCCCGAACATACGCGAGGGCGGAATTGGCCTGCATGGACACCTCCAACCCAGTATCCGCGTCGAAGGCTAGCACGACGTCGTCGGCAAAGGCCTGGCATCGCACTCCCCGACTCTCCAGTCCCTTCAGTAAGGGATCGAGCAGAAGATTCCACAGGGTCGGTCCGCCTATGGAACCCTGGACGCACCCCTTGGTCGTCCGCTTGGAGTATTCAGCCCCTGCGTACCTCACGACAACCCTCCTATCCTGGAGATAACTATCGACGACTCTGCGTATATTAACCGGGCATTTTTCCTCAGCCAGTCTGGTTCTGATGGCCGGCCACCATGCACTATCAAAGGCCCCCTCTATGTCCAGAGACACTATCAATACAAGTTTCTTTTGTAACAACCTGTCATTGATATGCCCCATGAGATCATAGAGGGAGTCCTCGGTGCTTTTTTGTGGCATGAAACCGTACTGGCGAGTACTAAGGCCGGGTAATATATGCCATCTGATGCGTCGAACGAATAGCTTCTCCAGGACCTTGCCCATAACCGGCAATAGCCCAATCGGCCGGTATGCCTTCGGATCGGTATAGTCGGACTTCCCGGGCTTACGGAGCACCACTACCGTCGCTTCCTTCCAAATCCGCGGGAAGTATCCGATTTCAAGGCATTTGTTGGCTATCGCAAGGTACGCTTCAGGGCTGACGGCGATTGCATGCTGACATATATCGGCTGTGAGGCCATCCGATCCTGGCGCCTTTTTCGGATTGAAGCTGCCCATCGCGGAGAGTAATTCATGAGAGGTAAATGGCGGGTCCAAGACTTCATCTTGCGTCCGTTCATTTACTTTAGCTGCTTTTTCTCTAATCCAACGATGTTCAGCTTTGTCTCCGATCTCGAGGTCATCAGGATAGAATGTTTCTGCCAACAGGCATGCCGACTCCATCGGACCGTATACTGCTCCATCCCTTACTAATGGGATGTCCTCTTCGCGTTTTTTCGTTCTGCCAATAACCCTGTATATCCCTTCCCAAATTCCTTCTCTATCCTGTTTTTCACAAAATCCCTTCCAGCTAGCGATTTGGGCTTCCCGCTCTTTATCTAAGTACTCTTCCTTCTTTCGAAGATATTCATCGACCACTTTCTGTCTACGATGTGGTGCGGCACAGCGGATGCGGCGTTTCAATGTCGCGACTTGATGCTTGAGTGCGACGAGTTCTGCATTCCACCATGGTATGAGGAAGTTTTCTTTTACTTTTAACTGTGGGATTGTATCCTCACATGTTTTAGTTATTATTTTAATATATAATTCTGTAATTTTGTCAATTTCTGCCATATCGTTTATTAAATTTATTTTACTAACATTTAATTCATTCAACTCAAGTAATTCCAATAATTTTGTTTTAAAAAGACACCAATTCGCCTTTTTTGTGTTATAAATTCTCGTAGTTCTATTAATGCTTATACCTTTTGATTTTTGAAGTCGTATTTTAAATTTAATTGTGTTATGGTCAGAACTCGTCGCACCCTCATCCACTCTCCAATCCTCCATTAGGCTCGCAAGATCCTCCGAGCAGGCCGTGACATCGACACAGCTCGTATAGCGCTTACCACCCCGAACTGTGTCGAATGTCGGCATTCTTCCTTCGTTTAAAACCCGCAAACCGAACTCGTCAAGGGCACCAGACATTTCCTCTCCTCTTCCATCGTTACTGAGGCTTCCCCACCAGACACTTTTGGCATTAGCATCGCCACCAACGAGAATGGCTTTGGAGCCACGGTCCTTTATTATATTCTCAAGATGGTTTAGATATGGCTCCAAAGGTTGGTCCGGTTCGAAGTAAAAAGAGACCGCAGTGATCTGCCAGGCGCTAGTTCGGATCCCCACCACCGCGATATTGTTGGTGGTGAGTTTCGGGTACTGTACGATTTCAAGGTCAGGATCGAATACGGCTATTGCCGCTTTGACAGTACCCTCTCCTATACTGTTGCTCTGGAAGATTCTGACGCCTTTGTAGCTCTTCATACTTCGAATCGCTCCAACGTACGGTTCTTGAAGCAATGCTATGGCGATTCTGCCTCGAACCGCATCCATCATAAGCTCATTGGTGGCGAGCTGGCTACGCTGGAGATTCGCCTGCGCGATGTTGTAGCCATGTCCCGCGGGTGTGCCCGTGGCGCCTTCAACAGTACGCTATACTGGCCCGAGCCAGCGCATCCCACTTGCGCCTCACTGGGCACTCATCACTGAACGCGTTATGTTCCGCGTGGTCCAGCTTGGCGCGTGTGCAATTACAGCACGTTGGGACTGCATTGGCGAGCCAGTCAGCACACTCCGTACGCATATGGGGCCCTCCACAGTGGCTGCACTTCGCGACGGTTTCTTTACAAAACCGCCTGCCATGCCCGTAACCTAGGCACAGGGAACACTGCACGAGCGGCGAGAAGTCTGCCACTCTGACTTTTTGCAGATCAATGTGCAGCGCCCCTGCTTCCACTGCCCGGTTCCAGACTTTTGGAGACACCCTCATGATCACGTGTCCGGTTTGCGGGTTCCTGGCTTTACGCCGAAAACGAATTTCCGCTCGGAAGTCATCTTCCGCTATATCCTTAAATAGTCCCCTGTTCTGCTTCCTCAGGGCACTCATGATGTCTGTGTCCGAATTGATCGTCAGAACATCCCTGAGGATTAGCAGAGGGTCTTTATTTTTGATATTGTCTACTTGCAGAGTACTCACTCTACTCAGTCTTTCTTTCACCTTATCTCTCTCTTCCTCAGATGCACACCCCAAAATTATTTTCCGATCCTTCGCTTTACGCACCTTCTCGACTCGTACCCAGCCCTCCTTGGCATCGACAGCCTCACGGATTTGGGCGAGTACTTCTTCGCCTGTGTCTAAATCGTTCTTGGAGGAAACCACTACGGAGTGGATCGCAGTTCGTTCGGGGCCACCCTTACCGCCCTTTTCAGCCACTACACTCGCGTATGTGGTTCTCTCCAAGTCGTATTTCCTTTCCTCCAATGTGTTCTTCAGCTGTCTGGTAATGTCCGTGTTTTCTTTTACTAATTGCGCGTGTTCTTCCAACTTCTTTATCAGCTCACTGTCATCAACCTTGGTGTCTCTCTGGCTGCTTTCCTTTCCAGTCCTGTCAGCCTCTGCCTCCTTGACCAGCTGGTACATCCTCTCAATGGCCTGGGTAACCTCAGCCTTGATATCGGTTTTCAAGTTACGCGAGTTGCCGAGGTGTAATTTGGCTTTTGTGAGGCAGGCTCTCGCCTCTGCCACTCTACTCGCGTAACTTGTTTTATTTGGCGAGGTTTCAACCAACTGGGCCTGGTCTTTTTTACCTCTTTTGGTTTCTTGAGAGGACGCATTTGACGTGGTCTTGGCTTTAGGCTTTACAGGACGGGCCGGAATGACAACAGGACTTACAGACTGAGGTACTGTTTGGGATGGTGGTGTTCGGAGGAGTTCGTCCTCTTCCCTAACATCCGACTGAGACTGTGGTAATGGGATCCCATCTGCTTCCTGCCTAGCTTCAGGTAAGTCCATGACATAGGTGGTGTTAGGTTTAGCGGGAGTACGAAGTCCAAACATATTAACTGTACGTCAGGGAGCACGTCAATCCAAAGAGAAATTGTAAAATTGTATATATGGTCAATAAGACCAAGTCAATTTCTGTTCGGGGTGGTGTATAAGGCCACTTAGTTATTTGTTCAAGGGTCCTAAATAGTTGTCCAATATCCAAAATAACCTAACCTAGTAAAAACCCAGTAGAGCAATATTCTGGGTGGTGTAAAAAGCCACCTAGTTGTCAATCGGTTAGGTTTTTTTTTTTTATATATATATTTTCCCCGTATCCTCCGACAACAATCGGAGACTTTTTAGTGCATATTTATATTTTGCCAATTTCTTAATTTTTCGTTCGCAGCTTAATTAGCTGTTTGTCATTGTTATGTCTTATTCCTTGTATTTGCCGCTTTTACTATCTTAGTTATGAAATGTATCAAACCTTGTCTTACGTTTTGGTTCCTAATTATGTCTGGTAGTGAGTCCCTACATAGATTCACTGCATATTTTATTTCGAACTCAACTCGATCGTTATTGTGCATCGGACAGTCGAGAAGTAGATGCAGACTGGTTTCCGCCACCTCTGGATCGCATAGGCATCCGAGTGAGTCTTTGCATTTGAATCTATGTAGGTACTCTGCAAAACCTCCATGGCCCGTAATCATTTGCGTCAACTCTGGTGTAAGTGGCAGCTTCCTGATTACAGAGTAAGAGCACTCCGCATCTGGGAAAAAGATCTTTGTTGTGGAGGCCGTATGTCCCTCGAGGTACCTATTTGCCCACTCTCGCACAGATTCTTTTCTAATCAGTCGTTTTATGTATGATAGGGGACATTTGTCATAGTGGGATCTGACTTTCAATTTCGCGGCCCCCTTTGCGAGCTCGTCAGCTCTCTCATTTCCGGTTGTGCCGGCATGAGCCCTCACCCAGAATAAGCGGATGTTTTTGCCAGTATTTCGTAGTTTGGAGAGGTTTTGTCTTACCTGGAAGCCAATGGAGTGAAAACCATTGGTGCCGGATAACATCTGCAGCGAGGAGCGTGAGTCACTGAAGATATTCACCGTCGTTTCTCTCCTTTTGAGTGCGATTTCGGTGGCCTGGAAGAGCGCGTACATTTCTGCTTGAAACACTGTGCAGTATGGTTCAAGGCGGTACTTTTTATAAAGTACCTCTTCTTGATCATGCAGGCACGTGAGCGCCGCCCCAACTCCACCATCCACTTTGCTACCGTCGGTGAATATCCTCAGGCCCTCAATTTTAAGTTCCTCGATGACAGATGCATCCATATTTTCCAGGCAAGCAAACTCCTCCACTACCTCTTCTGATGGATGAGGGGCTTTGAGAAAGCTGACTTTCCTCTTTACAGACCTGTCTCTCAGATCTTCTGGTGGTCTACCTCGCTTTGCCTCAAACAATCGAGCTGTCTCCCTAATGCGCATATCCAGTGGTATGAGTCCAGCCAGTATTAATGCAGCGTTCAGCGATACGGTTCGGTAAGATTTGCAGATTTTTTGCGCAAAACCCCGCTGCACTGCATTAAGTTGTTTTTGTATGCTGAGTTAGTTCGTGGCTGGTGCCCACACACTTGACGCATACATTATGATGGGCTCGATCACTGCCACGTACATCGTTCTGATGATTTCCGGGTTCAAACCCCAGTGAATTTTGGCTGTTCTTGCTAACATTTTATAAAGGTTTGTGGCCTTCTTGCACACGTAGCTAGCGTGGCTGTTAAAGGTTAATTTGTCATCCACAATCAGACCCAAGATCTTCATTTCACTGGTAGCTTGGAGCGGGGTCCCCGCCATGGTTATGCGTGGGGAGTCCACTTTAAGCTTTCTCGTCACTACCATCATGTTGGTTTTTTGGGGTGCGAATTTTAGCTTATTGGATTTACCCCACTCATAAACACGGCAGAGAACACCCTCCGCTCGGATGTTTATATCATACATGGTATCTCCGGAAATCACCAGAACAATATCGTCTGCAAAAGCTTGGCAGTGCACCCCTTGTCTTGTCACTTCATCCAACAATGGATCGAGGATGACGTTCCAAAACGTGGGTCCCGTAATGGATCCTTGGACGCATCCTTTACTCGTTCGTGCTGTAAATTCAGCATCAGCATATCTGATGTGAACTTTTCGGTCTTGGAGGTAACTGGCTACTAATTTTCTCAGATTTAAGGGGCACTTCTTTTGAGCCAATCTGCATCGTATGGCTGGCCACCATGCAGAGTCGAAAGCCCCCTCTATGTCCAGGGACACCACAACGCTAATGAGCTTCTTGCTCAAGTTTTCCTTCAGGTGTTGTACCAGGTCATAGAGGGCATCTTCCGTACTTCGCTGGGGTACAAAGCCATACTGCCAAGGGCTCATTTCAGGAAGAATATGCCACCTAATTCTTTTAGTTAGGATTTTCTCTAAAATTTTGCCTAACACCGGGAGCAGACCTATCGGTCGGTAGGACTTCGGGTGTGAGTAATCGGTTTTACCCGGTTTCCTCAGGACCACTATCCTTGCCTCCTTCCAACACCGTGGGAAATACGACAGGTCAAGGCACTTATTGATAATGCAGAGAAAGAGACCCCTGTCGACGTCGATGGCCTCTCTGCAGATGTCCGCAGTGAATCCATCCTGGCCAGGAGCCTTCCTGGGATTAAAACTATTCACTGCCGACATGAGTTCATCTTCCGTGACGGGTGGATCTGGCATTTTTTCGCCATTTTCCCTGTCGCACCTCTCTGCCATGGTCCGGACGAGGGCATGTTCTGGCAAGTCGTCACCAACATTATCCTCCGGGAAGAATGTTTTTGCAAGAAGCTCCGCGGATCCTGTCGAGTCCAACACTTTCCCGTCACTTACCAGTGGAGTGTCTTCGTGTTTCTTAGAGCAATTTCTAATGACACGATAGACACCATCACACATACTCTCTCTGCTTTGGGTAGTGCAGTAGTCTTTCCAGCTTCCGGTTTGTGCATTTATAGCTGTATACTCATATTTTTCTTTTCCCGCGAGAGCTTCTCCCCTGTGGTTTTCGGTTTCACTACCCCACCAGGGGCTCCACGCATTGACATCTCCGCCCACAAGGATCTCGATGCCGACCATGTGGTTCATCGCCATTCTAATTTGTTCCAGATATGGCTCGATAGGTTGCGTGTCCTCCATGTATACCGATATGACCCCCAATTTCCATTTATCCGTCACAATTGTAGCCACTGCTATATTTTCCGTCGTGAGCAGTGGATGTTCTATGATTACTAGGTCTTGGTTTAGAACTGCTATGGCGACCTTTACATGTTTGGTTCTGTTACTGGTTCTTTGAACTATTCTTACACCGTTATAGTTCCGTACTTCCCCAGTAGCACCCACATATGGTTCCTGGATCATGACTAGGGCGACTTTCCTCTTACCACCTTCTAAAAACAGCTCATCTGTGGCGAGTTTCTTCCGCTGCAGGTTTGCTTGCATTATTTTATAGTGCTTTCTGCTAGTGCCCCCCTGTTCAACCTTAGCAGTATGCCACGCTGGATCTAACTATGGCATCCCATCTAGCTCTCACCGGGCATTCTGAGTCAAAGCTATTATGGTCCAATCTAGCTTTCTTTGCTTGGTCACAGTTTCTGCACTTCGGAGGTTCTCCTGCACGCCACGCTTGACACTCCGCTCGCATATGCGGTCCTGCACAATGGCTGCATAGATCTGTATCCTCATGACATGCTTTTTTACTGTGACCGTAGCCCAGGCATCGGGTGCATTGAATCAGTGGGGTCTGGTCTTCGACTGAAACTCGCTGCAGATCTATGTGTGCCTTTCCTTCTGCTGTTAATCTTTGCCACACCTTTGGCGAAACCTGGAGTACGACGTGACTAGTATGTGGGTTACGCGCCCTCCGCCTATACTTCAGCCTTACCCTATATTCGTCGGCCGTAATGTTCCCCAGAAGATGGGCGTTCTGTGTCTTGATGGCTTTTAATATGTCTTCTTCTGTATTTATTGAGAGCACATCTTTTAGAATGATAAGTGGATCCTTGTTTTTTATATCTTCAACTGTTAGTCTATCTTCCGCCCTTTTGAGTCTTTCCTTTACTTTTTCCTTTTCTACCTCTGATGAGCATCCTATAATAACTTTCCTATCCTTTGCTTTCCGTACTTTCTCGACTCTTACCCATCCTTCTTTCGCTTCTACTGTTTGTCTTATCTGGGCAAGTACCTCATCCCCTGTATCTGTCTCATTTTTAGATGAGACCACAACTGAGTGCATGGCTGTGTGTTCAGGGTTCCGCCTCTTTACATCACTTGCCACTACACTCGAGTATGTGGTCCTCTCACTAATGTCCCTTTGTTCTTCAATAGTTTTCTGTAAATTTTGGATACTTAAATTGTTTTGCTTTATAAGTTTGGCATGCTCATCTAGCTTCCGAATCAGCTCTCCTTCCTTATTGTCACGATCGTCCTTTTCATATTTTCCTCGTTTTCCTTCTTTACATCTTTCCTGCTCCGCCTCCTTTACTAACTGGTATAACCTTTCGACAGCCTGAGTGACTTCCGCTTTTATATCCGTCTTCAGGTTACGCGAGTTGCCAAGGTGAAGTTTGGCTTTTGTTAGACACGCTTTTGCTTCAGCTATTCTACTCGCGTAACCTGTCTTCTCCGGCGGACTCCCAGCCATCTCCGTGTTATTTCCCTTTCGATTTTCTTGTGTAAATATTTTTACTTTAGGTTTCTGCGGGCGGGTTGGAATGGTTACCGGACTTTGAGACCTCTTGGGTGTTTCTGGTGTTTGAGATGTTGGTGTTTCCAAATTTATAGTTTCTTCTGTTTCTTCTGGGGATTTTGTTTCGGTAGCACTATTTGCAGGAGTACGGAAACCAAACATGTTGGTCTTTGAGGAAAACGTCAATAATTAATTAATTACAGAGGTTTAGTCACTAACTACTAAGTGGTGTATAGAGCCACTTAGATGTCCAATTGTGAATGTCAGTGTTTATATAAATAATGCACTGTCGATTAATCTAATCTATGGTCTAAACCTAACCTATTATTATTATAATTTGTTGATTACAGATTAACTTTTACTGGTTGGTGTAAAAAGCCAACCAAAAGTTCCAATTACAGTACTACGTTAAGTGTAGCCCGGTTTATTATCCTAATTCCCTTGGAGGAAAATAAGTTAGCTGAATATATATATTTTGAGGGGAACTACAAGGTTCTTTACCCAAGAATCTAGTTTTCCCCTCGGGGGTCGACCGAGTCAAGAGTAAAATAGCTAATACCTTTTAAAATATTATATACCTCCAAGTAAAAGTCACTATATTAACCAAGGTGTTATTAAACAAATTGTCAATACGAGATGTATAAACACTAATCAGGGCAATACTCTGGGTGGTGTAAAGGCCACCCAGTTGTCAAACTAAAACAATATAAAGATTAAAAATGTACACAATTTCTTCAATTTTTTAAAATTTAGTAATTAAAATATACAATATCCCGAGAACTGTTTGTATCACTGCGCCTTCAAGGCCCC
>DVTA01000186.1:0-11169 GCA_018233265.1 Junonia stemosa | reverse complement strand
GCCAAGCTTTGCAAAAATAAATCTATGATATCTGGGAACTCTACCATCTCCTTTAAATCTCTTCTAAGCTGGTACATATTCTTCTATAGATAATAGTGTCCTTACTACACCATATTTATGAAGGTTTTGTACAATCATAGCAGTGCTCATGATATCCATATCCGTCGGGACGGGTTTCCTAATAAAGACGTCGAAGCAGGCGCCCGTTATCACCTTGTTTAGTCTATACTGATATGGCACGCCAATAACTCTACCTATTATATAAAAGAGAAATCTTAAATGACTTCATTCACGCCAATAAATGATGAATGAAATGCAATGTAAGGAATTTCGAAATATAGCCCAATTTCATGAATAACTTGCGGCAAAATAATCAAATGCTGCTAATTTTGGTAGTCAAAGTTGTAGTTGGTTTCAAAAGCGATTAATTGAGATATCAAAAGTGCCAGTAGCAACGTAACTAGAATTTAAGTATTTGACCATAATCTGTCAAATACTCAAATTGTAAAATTCTGTATTTATTTTGGCAGATTTTATGCCGAATGGTGTTTCATAGATCGTATGTATTTTCACTTTACCCTCTTGAGCCTTGATAATATTAGGAAAAAGGATTATAATTAAACAGTATTCATCTTCATCTATGTCAAAAAAGTAAAAGAAAATATTGTAGGCAGGTAAAAAATGTACTACCTACCACAACATAAAATTTTATTTTTATTTATAAGCCTTTTAAGAGCCCGTACTATACTATCATTTTAGTGAATGAAAATAAACTACGTTCTCAATTTGAGATGTAAAGCTATGATCGGCGCCGGCGCACGTGGGCGGCGTGGCACGAGCGCTTTCCGCAATATCGCTCCGTTTACACATCACCGGATAAAAAAAAATTTAGATTATATCATCGTATCAAAAGATGGCATCATACTAATACGTAAATACCCCACTTCTACTATGAGAAACATAAATGGTTAGAAAATTTTATGATTGAATAAAGGACCAATTTATCCTGGACGTACAAAACTGTCTATGGTACTTTCTGGCGCGGAAACAGTGATGGGTTAATGGAAATGATAACATCTAAGGGAATACCCATTACGACGAGAATTTAACGTGGTGTGATGACTATTTATGAGAAAACTGATATAGACCACTAGCTTGTTTTCGCGACTTTGTTTTCTTTAATGTAGATTTTTCATTCAAGATTACTTATTCTACTTAGTTATCGTGTCTAACAAATAAAAAGGCATATTAATTATTTATTATTTAGGATTCGAATTCGAATTGTAAAAATGACAGTTATTCGTACGTAATATTACCTATGTACTAACAAAACAATAGACGAATAATAATGATAACGGCCATATATAAACGAGTCCTATCTTGTTTGTCTGTCGGTCAATTAGATTCAGCCATAACAGCGACTGTCAATTATAGGTGACAACAGTTCACTGATAAACATCATAATGCGACTAGTCATGTCATTGTTATATTAATGCAATCATGTTGCTTCCTTGCTTATGAAATAACCACATTTTGTATTTTCAAGTGGAGTTTTACTTTGGAAAATAAATTTTGAAATCGATATCGTTCCACGATTGATAGAAATTATGTGCTGGCAAGATTTAAGTCCCTAGGTTATAATATTTAGGTGTTTTGTCAATTGAGTTGTATCAGTAAATAATTAACACAGAAAATGATTTTTTTTTCATTTAGCAACTAAGAAAAGTGTTCATTATGTTTTCAATGAAAAACAAACTTCTGTTAAACGATGATGGCGAAATTAAACAACGTACAACGTAATAGGGTTACGCCGATAACAAATAGTGACTGCCTAAAATTTCATAATTAGCATTACATTTTGCGTTACAGAGCAAGTTTCTAGCTACATTATTTAAATTAGCATTGTATCGATTACTACATGCGGCCCGCTGAATGAACACGGCTACGTAGTGGGGGTCCATTCATATTGCGCACGCGCATCGATCGCGACCTCGCCCGCGCCGGCCGCGCATACACCGCCACCACAGACTCGTGTGTCAGATTACTCGTGTCATAATCATAAATTACACAATCTCGTCATCCGTCATAATGTCAATGAACTGAGAAGAATGCACTCATGCACAGATTTCGATAATTCATTTGAATGCCACTTATCATCATAATCCGCTAATGTTTGGCTCGGATAGTAATTAAAACGTCATTCTAATGTCGATATAAATCAACACCTACGTGGCTTATTAGATATGGAGTAAAACATGGGACGGAGAGGAATTAAATAATTGTGCTATTACTAGTATAATATTAAGTTTCCAGATAAGAAAAACATAATTAGGAGAAATAGAAGAACAACAATATAAAACTACAAAAAGTATTGTGTTTCATAAGGAACAAGATAAGAAATAAATTCTAAAAGAACAGTTAAAAACCTTTATTCGTAGCCGGTCGGAGACGAGGCGGCTAGCTAATTGAATTGTATTCTGCTGGATTCCAAATCTCTAACAATTGGGAGCAATTTAACGCCTCTTTTATGTTTCGTTCAATTAATTCAAATGAAATGGTTTACAAATAGTCAAGTTGAGTGAATTAGGTAAGTGCTAATATTTGCGGACACCTACATCCGCCAACCTGTCGCATACCTACCAGTAATGCCAAGCTTTACAAGTCAATATGCTCCCACGAACAGACAAATAGAATATTTAAGAGGGTTTAAGAAAATCATTGACCACTGGATTATAATATGGCTATTTTAAATCTGTCTGATTTATAACACGGGATGAGTATATTTATATCAGACTTGAATAAAAGAACGAATAACCTGACTGAATAAAAGAAGATATCTTCTCTTTGCAATTTTAAATAAGTCGAAAATTTAAAACATTTGTCTATACACCTCTATGTAAGCATAAAAAACTGTGGGCATGCGTAACAGAGAGTACACGGGGATTTTTTTTTCCACAATATTGTCTGAAGGTGTCTTTTGTTGGGTCATAGGAATCATGAGATGTCAATAGACTTTTTAAAAATCAATACAACTAGAGTTAATATAATTATGTAGAGCATTAAACTGTAATTATTTGACCCTACATTGATGTTAAATGTTAATGTTTAACATTTTAATGGGCCTACCTGTATAATAAAATTCTATCTCTATATTTTAATCAAAGGTACAGGGGGAATCAAAGGAATTTGTAAGCATTATTCACGTCAATTTATACTTAATACCGGACATGAGAACGGTTCCGCTTCATGCATTAGTGCAATATATAATTATCCATATTAGCATAAGCCATCGCTTCACCTCTAAGCTCTAACGTGTTACGAACGAGTGAAACAAAAGGTCAAGGATTTATAGCTGAGCTGAAAGTACGGAAACAACTGTACTTGTTGAAAAGTATGTGGAATAAATTGTACATTGTATTTAACTATTACAAACAAGACAATTCATTTAAAAATTAAACGTTAATTCTAGTATAAATATCGAAATAAAAACAATAGTATCAGTAACTTGTTGTATCATAACGTAACTAAAACTCGAATATGGAATGTTAAATATTACAGTTCCCGACTCAGCAACAGGCTTTACGATATAAGTATCTTTGGGCATACTAGAATTTGATGAGGTCATATAGAGTATGACACATTATCCTCTTACGAACCTTACGATAACTCGTTTCTCAGCATCTATTAACGCGTTTAGGCTCATGATAACATGATAATTACCATATACACAAACTGGAAATACTTATTGGTCTGATTGGATCGTTATTTTTATATAAACGTTTCTTTCGACAATACATTCATAATGATAAATGTCAATGTACTATTGGAATGTTTACTGGCGAAGGTGCGTCTTCACGTCACGTAGATCAGCTCGATCGTCATGCGCACCAAGCCCATTGGCACGCTACTGCCATTATCGACTATACCGCATCATAACCGTTCTGAGCTATTGCGAGTGACGTACCTACATATATCTGTTATTTATTTTTCTATTTCAAGTACTGTCAATACAAAACTTATTTCACACAAATCATTTATAGATGTATTACCTCTAGCAGCTATTTCGTTTTATCTAAAATCAACTGTCCTATGGAATAAAATCACTGAATAAAATTTACTAGAACATTACCATAATAATCCCATTGTTCCCGCAAAACAGAATCCGTGAGGAATTTTAGATTTATGAGAATCATCACAGCATAATATAAATTCTAATAGCGTAGTGCTTTCAATGTGCTAATACTAGTACGCAGGTAGAATCAGGATTCCGTCAGCGGCATGCAAAAGCATAACTAGCATCAGACAAGAGCCGGGACGAACGACCTCGATGTTCGCGGAATGAATACAAAACATCCCAAACGCACGATCGACCTGTGTGCCCAAAAATATAGAGTAAAGCTAAAAACAAAACTGTAACAACAATTTTGGCCTGCTTATTCTACCGTTATTAATTGTCAAACGTAGCAAATTTGGCGTGTCGAAACTTTCGAGCGTCCCAACGTTAAATCAATGTAGTCCAAAGTACCACCGGTCATGACAAATCGAATTCTCGCACGCACTTCCTGCATCAAAAACATCGACAGAGTACGTACTTAGTTATAGTTATGTTATAGTTATAAGTCAATAATTTAAAGGTACTTGAACAGTATCAACGTGATTAATAGCTATTAAATACCAACTATTAACCACTATTGGCAAATGTCAAAGGGTCATCTCTAAGGATATCCGTTTAGATATTATAATTCATTATTCTTATTATAATAGAGTAATGTTCCTCCATTCTCACGTTTCGATTCTTCTAGATGATTTTCATTATTTAGTAACAGTAACAACCTAACGTGAGAATAAACTCTATACAACGAGAAAAAAGTTAATTCAAAGAAACCTCTCATTGTCTCTTAACGTTATACTATAGAATTTAGAATGAATTTAAACAAATATTTAAATAAAAATTTGCACTCTGAAAATTTGCGAAAAATGGCACATTAGACAATGTCTATTGTATAGTACAAACAATACAACAAAGAGTGCACTGGGAACAAAACCGAGATAAAAGTTGATGAAATGTGTGAGAAATGATTCTATCTCCACAATTGTTTATAAGATTATTTTCACAAGATTTATCTAAGTAGAACAATACAATATAAAGCATATAAATGATTTTCAACAAACACTTAGAAATATAAAAAATTCATACATTTTTATGTTTGACGATAGCCTTAACTCAAATTTTAGATTGTTCTAAATGCATTTTAATAAAGTCGTGAAGAATTAGAGCATTTAGCGTTATGATTAAGGACGAAAATAGGCATAGATAAAATAACTACATACGAGTATATAAGTTGGGTATCAAAATGCAAAATTTTAATATGTGCATTTATAAATATTTCTAATATAATATAAGTTTATTAAACTTTGTTAACTAAAAATAAACACCAAAAATAATGTCTTCAATATTTAATAACAGATTATACATACGATAAATTGATGTCGAAAAAGCGAGCGCCGCTGATACCAAATCGGTGGGTGGCCAAAATGATATAATTACGGCAAGCCTCGAGGAGTTTCGTCGATAATTTTACTTCTCAATCGTGCGCAATTTCAATGCTAAATTGTATCTTTTTTCATATAGCTTTCCCGTTTAGATAGTCAGAGATAAGGAGCATAAATTAGTTTAACAGTTTCATATTCCAAGCGGCTCGGGTAACGGAATAAGCTGCACCGAGTAAGTGGAGCGTTGCATTCTCACATGATAAGTACCGCTGTTTGCGTTGTCTACGCAAGGGAACTGATTTATCTTTTTGCAATTCACTTCCGTTTGTCAGTGTGTGTCGTGAGAAAAACAAGCGCCATTATCAGTCGGTCCTGCTAATTAGAGATAGCTTTCCCAGCATTACTTCAGCGCAGCCAATGTATGGACTAATTTGCTATATTTCTTCGCTGATAATGAGGCTCATTTCAGTGGAAAACCCATTGATCAGATGTAAAAAAACTTACATCTATACTTTTTCTTGTCTAGTTACAATAATAAATTTAAACGAATATAGCAAGTTGGCAAGAATAAAATCAATTTTCAATTGTATTACAAATTTTAATAAATGTATTTTATTTGTACCGGTTTATTTAATTAGATCTATTTTATATGCCTATATTTGGCAAGAGGACCGGATAAAAAAATACATTTTTATTTACAAATACGATATCCGAACGCAATTTGCTGTTGTAACATGATGATTGGACATGCGAAAGGTGGAGCACGCAATGTCCGTAAACCTATCAAGCTCGACCCTTCGTGTAACGGTCTCGAAGCAAGGACTCGGGTTACCAACATCATGTTCTCCGGTATCTTCGTAGGAAGTCATATGGCTAATATATTGCTGGAGAAGGAGATACATAAGAGATGATAAGGAGGCACAGCGTAGCATATTTCAATTCGAGGACAGGTTACTACACGCAATGCGAACGTAATTTTCGCTATGACACTCGAGTATGACTAAATCGTATCATTAACATTGCCTTACTTGAATTATTTTGTAAATAGTCAAATGACACCGATATTTTATGTTAATGTTTGCAGGTCAACGTACGACGTAATATGAAGTTATAATGTCTTTTATCGCTTTCAAGACACGAAAATAAAACAAGCTATAAAAGTCACATGGACATGAGTAACTTTTAATTTGATATCTGTCACGATCGCTGATTAATTGGTACGTTAGGTATGATTCATGATTATAAGACGGATGAATTAATTTTGACCTTTAAACGGCTTATTATTAAAAAGGGTATCCGAGACAAAAAAGAGATCGCAGTTTAACATGTCAATACGTTTGAATTATTATGTCGAAATCAATTCGGTAAAAAATACAATCGCCGCAAAAGGTTTGCAAGCGGATATGCAGGTACGCTTTTATTCGAGGCGAGCGCTATGCGGGCACAATTTATCAATCACTGACAAAACTGTAGAAACATGACCAGCGTTGAATTTGCAATTAAGCCAACAGATTTATTTTTGCCTTTAAATTGAAATATAAATTTGTTGCCAACTATAAACAATTTGCTTAGATTGTGATTTACATCGATTCATTCGTGTAGGAACTAGCCAATGATACATAGTATTGATGGAAAAGACACTGAATATCAATATGTTTTCCGTGACAAGTACCACAACAGCCATTGAGGTTCACATGGCTATGTGTAATATGTATTGATGTGATTTAATTCCAAGGACGGCACAGCCATAACGTACTCCAACGAGGTACCAATTTACATAGCCAGCGGCCGGAAACCAAGCGGTACGTCCAAGTGGACACGTGTCTGAATTGTTACATGGACGTTTGTAGACCGACCTTGGCTGACCACCATCCACGGCAGTTCAATTGCTACCATAAGCAGCCTCAGAATTTAATAACACCAGATTACTATTCAACATCTCAAACCGGATATCTTCTGTATCCTGTGTTTATACACTGATATAATTGCGATGCCGCTACGTAACTTTAAATAGGTCCGACATCCGAATAATATTAAATATATGTTATATTGGATTTCCTGATAAACTTTTTGCTTGTTCTTGTTTTTTGTTAATATTTTTAAGTCAATGG
Source organism: Junonia stemosa (assembly GCA_018233265.1). Lineage (NCBI taxonomy): Eukaryota > Metazoa > Arthropoda > Insecta > Lepidoptera > Nymphalidae > Junonia > Junonia stemosa. The sequence goes on along the minus strand of DVTA01000186.1, from coordinate 3,565 downwards.
TTATTTAAACTTATTGTTAACACTCAAACAAAATTTAGTTTTCGCTTAATCGAAATAAAATTTTATTAAACAAAAATAATATTTTCCGTGACATTTTCTCCACAGTAACAAATTCTTTAGTGATCTAGACCAGACATCTAGGCACACAATTCGACACATCGTCACATCCGGCCCGCTGACCGGTTGCGCAAGCAGTGGCTATGGGCATTGTATGCAAAGTGTCCAGGTTCCACCGAATACTGACTCAACCGTGCTAACGGTAAGTGTAAGTTAGCTGTTCATGCACAAAAATAATTCGCAAACTCAGTATGTATGTAAAAATATTCGCTGTTTTAACTTGTAGCTTTAAAACTAAACAACTTAAGTATTAGGAACGACATTAATGCTTCGAAATGATCTACTAATAAAGAAGACCTAAACAAATTTGTTTTTCACAGGAACTTACCGATATTGGTTTAGAGAAGCAGCACAAATCTCTGAACAAATATATAAACTGACAAATCTCTTTCGTCCATCCGGCTCGTATTTTCCATTGTCAAAATAGTTCTCCTTTTAACCGATTTGTTACTTCCGGATGCGGACGACGTAATACGATTAAACGGACGTGCAGCAAAAACTACACAAAAAGTTAAATCATACGAGAACTAACAAATGTTGTTTATATAACAACGGACAAACACGGTAGCCCTTTGAAATATACGCCGCTGCAATAACGAAGGAAATGAAAGAATATTTGACATCCGTTATTTCTGCTTCTTGATCGCAATCAATAGTTTACTAAAAATATGGCCGGTATAAAACCAGTTGCATACCTACATAGGATATTCTATTTTACTTTTTTTTTCATTCAACGAGAATGATCGGCTTTAAGATATTACAAAATTTAAGATACTATATTAACAAATTAATACGTCTTCATCTGCCGGCAGCTCGAGAAGCCGCCTCGTGTGAAACAAATCCTGACCGGCACCGGACATCCGTCTTTGTCGATATTCCCGTTCTACATCAAAGGGACCTATGAAATTTAAACGATTTGCAACCTTAATTTGAGAGTTGAAGAGGCTATGTTACCATCACTGATAATGCCAATCATTCAAATGCCCTAATACATCTTGCCACCAAAATACACTTGAATTGCAGCAGGCGTGGCCAGATGAATATCGAATGCGGAAATATTTCATTACAAATATTAAAGAATAAATAATATACAAAATATATTAAAAGAAGATCAGGTGTATCACGAATATTTCCATTAATATTACATCATTCTGTTACACTCGACGGCATATAACGAATCATTAAACGATTAATAAGATGATTAATGGAATGACACTATTACCTATGTGTTTTGTGAAGTAAAATACGAGTAGGTCGTGACGGACCTAACGAGCACCTTTACCTGAAACAAACAAGAAAATACATTTAAGAGTCTGAACATCTAGAGTACAGAAATAGACCATGATATTGAATTTGTCACTTGGTATATTTGAGTGGTCACTAACGCAATCCGTAGGCGTCGCCCACGTCCACTTGGTTTCCGCCGCGGACTTGGAAGAGACGTTTTCCCATGAAATACTCCCATCACACCGGCTTCTTATAGCCGGATAATAGATCATACTTTAAAGCCTTAATCAAATAACATTCGTGTCATAATTCCATTTGATGCAGTCGATTAGTTATAAGAAACATTGACCTTGGTGGAGGTCTCACGGAGCGGACGTCGACGGTCGTAAAATAAAAACGACTCTCAGCACAAAGACTAACAGACAGACGGCCATAATATATGGCGAGACGTTCACACGATTGACGGCCGATAGGTCCTCCGTCAGAGCGCTGGCATCCGGCATTCAAGGTGACACAGCCCATCCTTGCAGATCCGGCCCACAAAGGCAATATTATCAGTAAAACAATAGACACGTTAAGACTGAAAGGCAAGTCAAACCATAAAACAGATCCCATTTTACTGTCACGTGCCTAACGACGAAGACCTTATAAATTTTAATGGCTCCTCTAAGACGTACCTGTGTATGTATACCTATTTATCACCCTCAATGTAAACACTAAAACATCCAACATCATAAATTCAGAGCACCAATATCTGATGAAACCCGATTATTTTGCAAAAGTGGTTCGAACTTAACAGCCTGTAGATATTATTCATTGATTATAATAAATACCGCTTGAGCAACACATCGTTGACAGCGAATCGAATTGTTGTCCGTGTGCGGTAGAATGTCATTAAATCGAATTAGAGCGCACCACCGGCAGCCTGCGCCCGCGCAGTTCGTCGACCGATCGCCCACCGCTCATTTTGCTTATTGATCTTATTCAATCGATCCTTCGTGATTGATAAACCATATCGTGGGTGTTACAGCAGTCCAAACGTATTAAGAGCATCTAAGGAATTCGTAGTCAATGTGTAAAGCTACATACACCTATTATGGCCTACGCTTGTCCAATGTTATGTGACGTTACAGTCGATTCCAGCCATAGGATTTTTTCTTTGCGTAGGGTGAAGTATAAAACTTGGTGTAGGATGTAAGTGGAGGCGGTGATGGAACAGTGAATATAACCGCTTATATTTACAGTTGCTTGAGTCCTACACGAGTCCACCTTTGCTAGTTAAAAATAGTTTCGTTAAATATGGTAAAGTTTCTATGTTAATGCCATATTCAAAAAATACCTGACATTATTACAGTTGTTTACGTTGATATAACTTATAAATATTTAACTAGGTATGCTTTAAAAATCTCAACTAAAATGCTAAATCTATAAATATTAAGATAAATTGCTGAATTGAAAATATACGAAGATCCATACAAAAAGATAATTTTTGATATTACTAAGTCAATTAATAGACACAATTAGGTTTAATATTTTTCTCGGATTGATTTCAGAAGTTTTTATAGATTGCCATCTGATATCCCCTAGACACCGCAACTACTATATACTTGTATATACCTGTTTAACATGCAAATAGTTTTTCATGTATGTCTATCTAGAATATTAATAAAAAACGTGTTTAGTAAAATTATTTTATGTTATAGTCATAATTACTGATCATAAATATTAATAGAAACATACATAAATTAATTTTTTGGGTAGTGTTATTAAAACCGTTACTTTTGTCGAACGCATTGCAAAAATCATTACATCTACAAGGTAATTCTCGTATATTCCAAAGCAATAACACTTACATAATCTTCGTGACTAAACAGGAAGTAAATAATGCCATGCCGAAGAGTAAGTTTTACGTAAAATTATAATTCCCACTCACTATTGGAAATGTAGTCGTAATCGAGATCGACTATTCATAATGATAACTTACATCGAGTGCTGTAAAGTATACCTACTGAATGTTTAAATGTAACTTCAAATCATGCTTTTGACAAAATGGAAAACAAACAAATGACAAATCGATATTGATTTTATGAAAATATAAGTAACTAATAAAAATTCATTATCTGTAGACAAATAAGTAGGTAAAAGCAGTCGAGTAAATAAAAGACATAAAATACATAATGAATTAAAAGTAAACTCGGAGGTATCCAGTTCATTTCGGCTA
>DVTA01000185.1:0-11199 GCA_018233265.1 Junonia stemosa | reverse complement strand
GATATATATGATAGATATTAATACTCAGGCTCTGTTACAGGACCGATGACCGTTGGAGCAGACGAGTCCTGGAGTGGAGCCCGCGTCTTGGCAAACGTAGTATAGCCTCCGGTCGCTGGACTGACGACATACGCGCGCTTGTCGGAGCGGGCTGGATGAGGGTTGAGGACCCCGGATGTTTGTCGCAAACTTGGAGAAGCCTATGTCCAGTGGGCTGCGATTGCCTGACGACATATTAATACTTGCACAAAATGAATAATATAGCGTGTCCAGCCTTTTATGTCCGGCTATTAGATAGCGACCTGGCAACCCTAGCTGCGGGTGAGAGGCGATCTCGGAACAATGGCGATTTATAAACTTGTGTCTTGCTGCTGGCTTACGGAATACTCGGAGCATATGCTTCCGAATATATTCCGTATCGGAATTCGGGTTTGTCATCGTAGTGGATTCCTTGAATTTTGTGTCTTGGTATTGTTTTTATGACCTTATATGATGTTTAAGAGATTTCTAAGCTGTACTGATTTAAAAAAATGGTGTTCCTTTTGACAAGAACACTAGAATAGGTATCTATGTTAATATTTGATTTTACTGTAAATTTTTATTTCCTATAATATTTAATATGTCTGCCTGTAAATGTTTCTCCTATCAATTATTGAGAAGGTTCTAGAACTTAATCCGCTGCATTGCTTCAATAGTTAGGTTGGCGGATATACCTATATACCTACTTGTATCATACTCAATAACTCGACTATACACCTGAATATTACTTACATACACAAACAATAATTATAAATCATTTATAAGGGATTAACGTCTAATTGTATGAGATACCTACACTTAATTGCAAAATTAAAAAAACCAAACAAACAAGGCTAAAAACCCAAACAAACCAATCCACATACAGACATTTTAATCACAACTCCTCAAACCTCTAAACCCATCACCCAGAACATGAAAAAGTACCCTTTTAAATCTACATTCCGGACAAAGTAAAGGAAATACGATTGACGTAAATTAATAGCCGGACTTAACAAGACTCGAAAAAGTTAAACACCCCGCTCCCCTCACCCCATAAAAATGCGACAGAGACACATGTCCCCCCTCATTATCTTCAATTAAGAGACTCCGATAATGCGCCATGACATACGTCGGCCGTCACCAGTACATTTTGAACCGGCAAAACATCCCCACATGCCCTTGAATCGTCTAACTTTCTTGGAAGTTAAAGGAGCGTGGTAGTTCGTATTAGACTGGTCGTCTGAATTTAAGCATTGAAACGATGCGGTCCGAGTGATTGATTTTGGACTTTATTTCGTTGGGGTAAATGCGTCTTTGGGTGTATTTTTTTAAGTTTGCACACCAGTGGCTTGAGTGATGCGCGGGTGACGTGGACGAATGAGTGACAGTTACATGTGATTAGTGGATACGGCACGTTTCCGCGATCAGAGGGAATAATGAGACGTGATGGATGTAATCCGTGACATAGCGGGGTTTGACGTGTTAAAAATAACTTCGATTATACATAACAGATGTTTTAGAATGTGAGCCTTTTAAGTGCACATAAGGAGATAAGGTGGAATTAAGCTTAAAAATTACAGTTGCGGTGATATGTTGTGACACTTGATTAATTGCGTAATTAATTGCAAGGAAAAAGATCATAATGTATTTTGTATTATTTTTATCAAATTAATAAAACAGGAGTATACGATAACAGTTGTCTTTGATAATTATAATTTTATTATTAGTTCACTATCTGTATAGCATAACTTTTAATACATACGAAATTATCACCCCAAGTGGCCCAATTGACAAAATCGATTTGAACTATTGATCGGGAGTTCTATTCAGGGCACTTCTAAGTTTTCAATACATTTCTTTCATTCCTTTTAAATGTTATTTATTTATACATATTAGCTAACCTACTCTCTTTCAATTTTGCATACAATTTTACAAATTGCACTTTGATTCCAACCAACAAATGCTTTTATAATATGTACTTCAAATTTTATTAATAAAGCTGTATATGTATAGTTCGTCTTAAATTTTTTTAGATTAAGATAGAAATTTTTTCAATTCACAGTCGATATACCTTTTCATATATTTGTTTATTTCATGCGAAGCCGTATCATTTAGCTCGTGTTTTAATATAATAATAAATGAAATAATAAAAGCACGCGGAAGTCGTAACGCGACGGATGCGCGTCAACCGAGATGTGACGCGACGGCTGATTAATGGCCCGCCTTATTACCGCCTGTTTAATACCTTCGATTATTAATAATATCGGCTTTTTATACACGAACAATAATAAATAACGTATCTCTGTGTTTTTATACACGTCTATAAAAATAAATAAAAATAAATGTGGTGTGGTGGAAGTTTGACAATAACTGTCACTTTCGGATTTCTGTAATACTATTATTTGTATAATGATGCATGTTAATAAAGTGGGGAACAATGCACAAAAGATTTCTTAGCAAGTCAAGTCAATAGGTGTTACCCTACAAGCATAGCTACTTTGATAGTATGTACAACAAGTCGCAACCACCGGGATGAAGTGTGACGAGTCGGGAATTTATTATATAAAAAAATCAATCTGCATGCTGTAAAATAATATTTCTATATATTTAAGAATATTAGAAGCACGAGTAGAACTGAGTGCTAAAAAGTGCAAAAAAACATGCAACGATAGATGCGAGTTACCAGGATGAAGTGTGACGAGTAGAGAATTCAAAAAATCTCAACCATATTGGCGTAAAATATAGATGGATTGGTTTAAAATTGATAATTTTATAGTATTTTAGACTTGTTAAGGCTGGATATACTGGTGTTGCATTATATACTTGGTATCGAGAGTATATCATAACAAGGAAGACGGCATGTCATACCGACGGATGCTAGTCACCCGGACGAGGTCGACTCGTCAGAATTTATGGAAAAAATGTATCTCTAAAATGTAAAAATAGATATCTGTTCCTTTTAATTATTAATCTTTCATTATTGTACACTTATAAATATTAGAAACATGAGCAGCACCTAGTGGAAAGCTAGTCGTACATCGCAACACGGAAGATGGCACCCGTCAGAACGACGGATGCGAGTCACCGGGACGAGGTGTGACGAGTTGATTTGATTAACGACTGCTGACACCGCGTTAATTTGTTACGGGCTTCGACTTGCCCTATTTAATTTGAAGTTATTAATTGTTATTATTCCACGACATTCCATATTTCATAGCGAAGTTATGGTGATAGCTAGCTATGATGCTCGGTCTATCTGTTTTATATCTATGTCGATCATGGGATCGAAATATATGAGTAAATATTGTGCTTCACAATTTATAGATAATTGTAAAATGTAATTATATCAGCAACGGTCGGCTTGAAGATTAAAATGGATCTAAATAAGAAACATTTAACGGTGTCATATAGAAATTTGTTTTAAACGGAAATCAATCCTACAAATTTGATATTGAAACTTAGAAATTGAAATATGTACAAAATAATAAAAATAACTAGAATAAAAATATTTCAAACTAAATATTAAATTACCATATAAAGTTTACACTAAACAATGTACACAAACGCTCAAATAAGTGTAAACTTCAGTACCGTTCGTGTAACACTGCTTATACCGTGAGGGTAGAGTAAAAATTATATTTTTAAGCCGGAACACACAGTGGGATCACATCGCGCCTTTACAATCGCCGAGCTGACGCGGCCAGACCTCCGACATACTTGGGCTAGCTACCACACTCATGAGAGATGGCGATTTGAGTAAATCGCCACAATAAAAAGTGTAACTTTTTATATATAAAACATTTGTTTTACAAATTAATTTCTATTATTACATGAACCAATTGCATAAAACTCTACATTAATGCATATTTATACGTTTGTCCGAATATAATTCCTTTCTGCCATTTCTTTTGCGCCTATTCTTATTTTAAGATGGTAACAGATTTGTGGGTAACCTGGAGCTACTGATACAAATTGGTAACAGTACTGATAGTGATCACGTAACATCTGGTTACCAGCATGAGCGTTTATCTTAACATAAACATTACTTTCCTATTACTACTTCCTACTACTATGTTACAATCTAAAAATTTATCAATTAAACATCGAGCAGATATTAAAATATAGCAAACTTATGAACTTAATAGAGATCGCCTATTTTGTTTTGAGTTCGTTATTGCCATATTTTGATTCACTTGCTATTTTCTTAAAAATAATAATGAAAGTTTCCTAAATTAGCAATACTGTGAACTGTCTACGCTATATTTTGAAATAAAAATATTTGCATAACGTGCACGTCTTACCCGCGTCCGCTTATGACGGTGGCAAGCACCTTAATTCGGAAACACTAGCAATTTCCCGCAAGCGAAATAAGCGAATTAAAATCGCCTCAAAGCAAGTGCTCGCAAAGAAACGCTTGCATACACCGGGTTTATTTTTAGCTATTTATGGAGGGGTGAGTGACGGCCGGCCTTTGAGCGGGACTCGGGACTCGGGACACGGGACGCGGGGCGAACGGTTCATGCTAGAAATTAGGTAAAGAACTTTGAGAAAAAACCTCATGTGTTTGCTTTTAGCGGGACGCTTGTTTGAGTTCTGCTGATATCGGGGTAAATAAGGATACATATAAGTACGTACACCGTAGATGCGTTATAACTAAATATAGCGGAATGGTCTTCCTTAAAACTTTGGAGTCGAATCGAGGAGTTGGAATTATTGTACTACATATTTTTACTCCAAGTTCCATTTGAAAGTGACGAGATAAAACTGAAAACTTATATCAAATAAATTATATTGGATTAGAAATGAATAATAATTACAATAACGACGACGTAATACATTCGACAGAACATAGATTAACATAAAAACAGAATCGACACTTGGAACGCATTCATAGACACGCCGAACGCGAACAAAGGTCCACGTGCTCATTTCCTATTTCAACGTAACTCTATTATTCCTTCTAATTAGCCAGCATTTTAAAATCTGCCGGCTGAATAGCGGGTGCTCTTTAAAAAACGTCCACGCTTTCCTTTACACGATTATCGGGTGGGGGGCTGGGACGGGTGGGGGCCGAATGAGGAGGGGGGGTAACAAATGTACATTCGCTAACAAAAATCGGTCGATTTTTAATTAGGAGCCCGAGGCGGTGGGAGCACGTGATCGGAATGGAGCGATCGCTCATTGCATACTTCGTGCGACGTCGTATTAGCGAAAACTAAGTTAGGTCCGTACGCCTTGACTGTCCAATCAGCGATTGTGCTTAATGAGACGATTCTTTTTCCCGTGTTTATTTTAGTTTTTGATTACCCGTTCCGAATTTGCGCTTTTAATTTTTTTTCGTGTGACGTCTTTGATTAAGGTAATAAGAATTTTTGGACGGGATACAAAGCTCCGTTGAAAATTTTTCAGTCGAAAATTTTCACACAGATTCATTAGTAAATTCTGTTCCGAGAAGTTTCAGCTTAAATCATATCTGATTTTGAACCATTCCTTAATATTTTTTGTCCAAATTTATTAAAATAAAAAGCTTTATACAAAATAATTAAAATATTTACTACTTACATTTTTAGCATCTAAATAGAAGCCAGTGTTATAAAAACCATAACAAAATTGTAAAATTCAAAAATAAAATTTGTACAATTTTAAGATAAATATAAAACAAAACAAACATTGTCGGTGAGCGCAATAGATAAATATATTATTAAAGTCAACGACCTTCAGGTACTCGAAACAACTTGTACGTATTTCTTTACGGCCTCCCCCCACCCCCGTCTGAGGCTCATGCTTACAAACTGTCGCATTACGGGCCATCCCTTGCACAACAAAGCTACTTGACACCGTTTAATGAAACACGCGAAAAAAGACTTTATCCCCCTCGAAATAGGGACAATACGAGCGCAGGTCAAAGGTTTGCCAGTGTCAGTCAATATTACATCTGCGTGCGAATTGCGGTGTTTTGAACCTTACCCCGTCGGGATAGGGATGAGTGCCCGTGAACTGGAGGCCTGGGAGCAATGTTAATTCTAAGCTAATGATATGAAGCAATGGGATGCCGTCTTTTAGAATTGTTTAGTCGTCTATAGTTATCTTTGACGCTCGAGCAAATGGACATTGAGATTAAAATCGTGAAAAAAGTTAATATACATTAAAATACAGTATCGAGAAGACATTGTCTGAAATTAACTTGTTACTGCAAATCTTTTAACGATAAAAAAGGCATCGATTGGAAATAAAAGAATGTAAAAGATTGTGTCTTTCAAAATCACGAGACAATTAAATTTCACTTCGCCCTACTTTTAGAATTGAAGAGAGGTAAATTCTACTTTCATGTGTAAGTGTAATAAAATTCTTAAAATTTCAGAATTTGATATGGAATTCGTTGTATGTCGGTGAACTGTACGCCTACCGCTTTCGAGAGATCTTCAATCCGATAAGAGTACATTTATCGTAAGTTACAAGCTTTCAAAGTGTTACATCTCATTCGAGTAATAACGTTGCTATAGCCCGATAGTTAGCAATGGACGTAATCGAGAAACAAGGTAATGCACTATAAGAGTGCAGGTCATTGCGGGAGCCCAATCGCGCTGAGTGAAAACTGCCATAAACGACACTACGCCAAAGAATACCGCAGACGCGCCACACAATATAGCGATAACTGGCCTCGTTGAGACATTGTTCATAGTATTTATGAGTATCGAAATCCATTTACATGTAAATTATATCAAATGTAAACTTTAGAACGTGTTGTAAAATTTTGTCAAGCAATAAACTTTTATTTTGTTTTATTAGTAATGTTTGCTTTGTCATATCAAGTTTAGAAATAATAATATCATAAAACTAAACAATGCTTTGATGCAAAATGAATATTTTTTGCTTAAACATTGAAATCTTTCATCTAATAATAAAAATGTAAATTCTAGATTGACTCCAGGCGAAATGGAACAGACACCGAAATTTAAATACGTCCTCGGAGAAATTTAGTATAAGAAAACTGCACAAATGCTATTATACGTAACTTATTAAAGACAATTTCCTACGCTCTGGCGCGACCAATCGAGCTGAGTGAGAACCGCTATAAACGAAACGGTTTTAACCGTTAATACCGTTTCCTTTATAGAGTACGGAGAACGGAGTTACGGACCGGAGCGGGATTATGTACTCGGCGAATTTAGTGATCGTAGGTAGAAAAGCTATTGCCGTTTCTGCGCCTGTTTTATTCTTTGCTCGGCTGAGCTGTTAATGTTCCATTGTGTTGCCTTCGCGTCGGTTCGGAAGGTCTTTGACTTGGCTGATCTTTTTGTATTGATTTTGATTAGCTAATAGGTACAACTGTATTATTCAAAACGTTTACTCTACGACTGTTATTCTATTAAATAAATTAATCGAAAATTCCAAATGAAATTACAAACACATTTAAAAGCTTTTCATTCCAAATATTTACTTATAAAAAACGCTTGGTAATGACTGATAAGAACTGTTAAACATATGCATAAGGAAAGTAGTAGCAATTACGAAAAACATTAACACAACTAAACATCCAAACGCTGTCAACACATTAACAATTTATATTTCAATCCCAACCAAATCAACATAATAAGCAGGTAATAATCATCAAAAAACAAATTCAATCCCGAAGCGATCGACTCTTCCCTTTGAGGAAAATGCCTATCAAAGAATGTCGCATCTGTCCATTAACCAGTCTTTGGACAAACTAATGTTCTATTAAGATATCAATCAATAGAAGGGGGGTTTATTGTGGCTCCCAATGGCGGAGTAATAAAATTAGCATAGGAATGGTCCAAGACTCATAGACTCGGCTGAACGATACCATCGCTGGACAGCCTCCTCAGTTTTATTATTTCCAAGTAAACTGGTATTGAGTCTCGGTTTAAATCAAACTGTATTCGAATTCAGTATAGGCTGGCAGTAAGGCTAGTTATGGTGATTGTTTTACGTTACTTTTTTAGGCTATAGTCGTTATTAATTACGTTGTAGATTATAATAAACTTTTTTCAATAAATTATAGAATTGGATTAAAATTTACCTTCATAACCAGTAACGAATTTTTTCCTGGTATAATAATAACCTCACAATAATTATAATTTCTATTACCCAATAGCGCTAAAGAATATAATGGAACAATGGATAGAATCGACATTTTCAGTCGGGTGTAGCGTCAGTTGTATTAAGGTAATCTATGATTAATGAAAAAATAAAATTTTTGCCACGTCAGTAGTTTTGACGAAAAAAAGCCTTTTTAGACTTACAAAAGATTCTTCTCCTCCCTCTTTTCCTATCTCCTTCCATTAACTCCTTATTTAGACAACAACTTGTAACCTTTTTTGTGATTACGTATCATAAAGTGATCTCTCATCTTGTTACAAAAACGCACAAGATAAGTATTCAATTTTTTAAATATCCTTTTTATTTTAAAATCCAATCAACCGCAAACAAGTTACCAACATCATTAAAAACAAAACATTTGCACAGGAAAGCGATAGATTACCATTAAAATTATTACCAATAGATCATGCTGAAGGATTTATGGCGGTGACCATAAAAATGATAAACGGTAAATAATGCATGGAATTAATTAAGATGACCTCATCCGCAGATGGACCGTGTTTGATGTATTTTGATATTTCGTTGATTTATGATTTTGTATCATTGGGGTTTCGATTGGGATTTCTAATTATCTGATAGAAATTGGATTGTCTTTTTGTGGAATTGTCGTTTGTTCTTTGAAGTTTAAATCTTCTAAATATATCTTGTTAATGGCTTTTGATATCTGTAATATTGTTGTAATACTACAAAGCTGGACAAACGCCTACTATATTAAGTAGAAAGTCAAAAGGCTAATCTGTTTCTATTTTTCCCGAAATATGCTGATTTCATCACTATGATTTTCTTTAAGTTAACAAATAAGCAATCTCTGTGACATTTTGTTTATTTTGTATGTTTTATCTATTCAATATTGAAATATTTATTTTAGCCATGTTAACATTTCTGCAAAGGTTATTCTTTGGTTTTGTTTCATTAAGCCTTTGTTTGTATTCTGGAAGTAATTGAAAAAACTTTTAAGAATCGATATTTTTAGTTTGTAGATACATGATACATACGAAGCTAATAAAAATAACTCGAAATTGATTGCATAAATTTTATATTCCATAATATATTCAACATAAAAAAACAGTAGTTTGAACATCAATATAATATTTATATACAGCAACATCAAAATTAACGATCACAATTAAAGTTAGTTTACAATAAGTCACGTAATTGACGTATTTGGAAACATAATCAGAGCTCCCGTAGGGTGACCATAGTGTCTTAATACCCAGGACATCCGGGCGCTGTTGACCCACGGGACATAGAGGACATAGCTGACCCACAAAAAATTCAGGACACAATTGAACCCTGACATAATTGGACATGGAGAATATAGTTGACCTAGCACGCGAAATATTTGATTTCCATACATAATTGACCTGCGGGACATAGTTAACACGTAGTATACCAAGGACATAGTAGGCTCACGTGACACTGGGGTCACAGTTTACCCGCTGAATATCCAAGACAAAATTAACCCCCGATACATGCGTGACAAGTTACAGCGGTAATGTCCCTTTTGATTCTATAATGGCGGCTGATGGCTGAGAAAATGTAGGGTTATAGTGTCGTTAAATGTTTCCATTTACATATAAACAATGGTTGTGAAAGTAATAAGCGATAACCTTTAATTTTCACGATTATCTTGCTTGGAAGTGATTCATAATAATTGTTGTAAATTTTATGGCTGCGTTAATTGTGTGTATATCTGTTTATCTGTGTAACCAATCTATTGTTTGCGGGCATGATACTAAAATTTCCTTTTGAGTAAATTTAGAAAGTTTATATACGAGTATATGTAACTGAAGTAAAGTTGTGGTTTCGTTTCGGTTGTCATGTTTTTTTGTTTCGTTTCCCAATAGTTAAAACTGTCAAAAGTGATTTATTATTAAACTTATCAAACAATGTATTATAATAGGAATTTATTTTTAAGAATCACTTATGTCATACTCAAAGTACGAATAAGAACATTATTAAGTTATGAAACTAACTCACCATGGAATGTCAAATATAAAAGCAGAAGTACTGTTTTGCTTCTATTTTAAACGGTGTTAAAACGCAAAAGTTAAAGATATCGTAGCAATTATATCGTATCGTATACCAAAAACGCAAGTAATTAATAAAATTTGCTAGGAATATCCTCAATTTAAACACAGGCCGGTCACACTAGTGGCTATAAATCTCTCACGGACAGTCCCTAATATATTACACGAATGATATTTTGTAATTTAAAACATGATAGTTAATTTCATATTCGGTTGTAAATCAAATGTTTAATGGACGTGTGGGTGGACGAACGACCAAATGAGATCCTGTGATTAGTATTTTAATAAGATTATGTTATACTTTATTGGGATTATATTTTTTGGATTAATTAATTTGGGTTTGTTCAAAAATTCGTATTTTATAAGGCCTATCAAATTACTGAATAATACTTATTAACCGGGGTTTACAACCGAAGAAGTACCCAAATTATTTTTAATTTTTTCTCTAGCTATGTTGCATATTTGTCGTGGAGAAAATTCGGAATATTCAGAGTCATATAGATATACCGGCCATTTTATGACAACAGTTCTAAAAAAACAGTCACCTTACAGGTACCATTTATTATTCTATTAAGCCAAAAAGGTACTGATAAATTTGTCAGTTTTGATTTAAAACATTTAAGTGAATACTCAGATCAACTCACAAGCTGCTAGAAAAATCGTACATGAAATTAATTATCACGACCCCCTATTGTACCCCCTGTCCCCAAAATCACATAACCTGACCTTGTCCCCATAACAAGTATATACAAGTAGTTGTGGGCATGTTAACAAAAACCTGGTCAATACGAAACCGGTTCCAAACTAATCAAATGTAATACTAGGTGTCAAGAATAGATAATAACAATAACAGGATCATAAATCAAATGATAATAAACTTATGCATATATAATAACTATAAAACGACCGATACTTGTATATAAAATTGGGGACATTGTGTATAATTGTATGTAGAAAGGGATATTTTAACCGACTTTAGGAAAAGAATAGGTAGACATTAGTGCGGTGCGTATATTTTTGTTACCTC
>DVTA01000184.1:0-11229 GCA_018233265.1 Junonia stemosa | reverse complement strand
TCGTTATATCGGCAAGGTACCATATTATAATGATAACAAATTTCATGATAAGGATGGGGCACTAGGATTGTTTAAAATCTTCCAAAATTGCGTTACGTAATACTTGAACGTTCATTTACCATACGTACCTATACCTACTTATCGTTTTAATCATACCTTTTTTCTTATAAAAGTGAAATAAAATAATAAAAAAGAGCAAATAACTATTTATACTATTTCTATGTTTAATATCAATGAGTATTTGATAGCAATAGCAGTATCGCATTCCGGTAAGAAATATCTTATTTCTGATATTGAAAACTGGATTCGTACCGTTCCCAGGTTATTGCGATGATCTTTCGAAAGTATCATTTCGAAATTACATGAAATAAAGAAATAATGTAGCTAAAGTTTAATAATATAGAAGGTTTTTTTTTATTCAGTTCAATTGACAACTATATAACAGCAAAGAAGTAATTCATCATTACAGAATTCATTTATACTGTAATTCTATAAAATCAGTTCTTGAGTAGTTTAGAACTCGTAGAAAGTGCAATAACGTGCTAATCGTCTATCTAGTGTTATCCCAGTCTTTTGCATCTTGAGTTCATTGATGCACTGGTGATAATGCCCATTGATGATTGATGATTGATGTCCAAAGTCCTGCTATTTGTGGCTACACAATTGTTTACTTTACCTAAATCCATCTTTAAGAATTTGCCCGTTACAGATTAGCCTATATATAGAAACATAGGTAGCCTAATAGGCAAATCATCCGACCATGATAACTGAGCGGTTTGGCTTTTGTCATACTGTACTATAAATTTGATGAGCTTTTCACGGTGCCAAGTCATGGTCATGGTTAAAAACGCAATTAAAATAAGAACCCTCAATTTAAGTGAGTCAAAAATTATTACTTGGTTATAAAACAAGTATGAAGACTTTAATATTTAATTAAAAATCCAATCAAACTCATTCTGCTTTTGTCATTTCAATTTTCGATATTGCACTGACCTCTGTGACCTACGAACACAGTAACTTATGCTAAGGGTTATGTGTGAGTAAATAAGTCAACCTAATACCTACTCCTTAATCACATTATTTGCTGTAACTAAGCCGGCGACGTCCCTATATAAATTAATGTTATCCTGTTAAAATCAACTTGACACAATGAAATGAACGATTAGAACCTTCGTAAGACTTCTCATGATTTGGAAGGTTATGAAAAACTATCTGTATCCTATCCTATGGCTTTGTCCGCACATGTCGCAGAACCAAATTCGGTTATGAAATAAAACTATAAACACTAAATATTGACCAAAGTTTAAATCTCGTTTAAAAAACTAACTACACTTCTAAGGACGCAAAATAATTAGTGCAAAAGTGTGACAAAACTCCATCGTCGTGCCAAGAATAACAACTTGACATACATGAATACATTTACGCAAACCACTCCAAAGATTTCTTTCAAATCTTATGCTGTTTGTATAGAACACATTATAAACGGTAGGTCGATTGCCTGAAGGTATGGAGGAACCCTCCGATGTTGCGACAAAAGGCATAAAAGAACACGTGAGCTTGTGCGCACATTTACCGATCTAGCAAAAGTACAACAAGAACAGTTAAAACAAACAAAAAGAAATCCAAATACAACAGGCATAAGGTTCATATTGAAATACCATTGTAAGTAAAACATTAAAAAAGGTTGCGATGGGAGTCGAAGTTCAAAGTCGAGGGTGGTATATAGTTTTTCATTAAGGTAAAACCGACTTAAGTTGTTTATTTTAAAGCTCAATTTAATATAAACGGGTTTCCGGTCGTGGCAGAAGGTGCTATTACTGCTATTCATTGAGTTATAGGTGATTAATTTTTTGTTCGCTTCGAGTCGATAATTGTTTTATAGGTTTCGAAAGACCATCAGTGTGGGCATAATACAAAGCGGCTTTTGTTTGTATTTTGCCAATATTATCAGAGAAGAATGAATTTCAATGAAACTCTCATATTCATAACTTTCTTTACTGAATTCTTTACATGAATAATTTTTACCATTAAACTATAGCGACATCAATAAATGCTCGTTGTCTCGACATTAAGACAAATAGAAGCTGTCAATGGTTTCCTCTCTCCAATTCGCTCACTTATGAGGTCATTTAAATTCTTCCCATTACAATAAAACTTATTCAATCAAGGGTAAATCAGCATAAGAAAAGAACCAAGTCGTGGGTTCAACGACCTTTCTTATCTCGAACATGAAACTCCCACGTATCCGAGATCCCCATCAAGTTCAAGTATTTAACATTATCAACCTTATCGCCTAAGAAATAACGCTTATTGGATCACTCTGTGATACTAAATTATGCAATAATTTATTAAGATATGTGATCCTTAAATTTAGTGCATTATGGTTGAATATGTTATTGAAGTGGTGCGTAAAAAATTTGCGATATTCTGATTCAACATTGGCGTTTACTTAGATAAGATAAAAATATTGGGGTGGATGAAACGATTCAGTCAATATTACCTACATTTTACTACCTACATAATTATGTTTAATATAAAAATCAGACATTCATGACTTCCTTAAAGAACATTCACGTCATAATTTCAAAGGAGGAGGTACACGACAAAAATGGGTTAGGTTTTTTTACCTACTTGAACTGGCAGTTGATAGAAATATTGCTACCATCGGCTGGCTTAATCACCACCAATTTTAAAACTTGTTTCTATCATAATTAAATGATGAACTCATTTTCGTCCATAAAATAATATCTAAACTGGATACTAATTGTAAGACACTAGAACATGTTCATTATTAACAGAAACGTACAAATATAAGTACAAATTTTGTCCCTTACAATATAATTAATAGAGCACCACTAAACAGAAAACCTATTTCACTGAATAAATGGATATTTCCTTCCTTCGAAACTAAATTAAAATGGAACACCAAACAGTACTAATGAATATTGAGTGAAAATTCGAATAATATATTCAGATAGATACAAGAAACCTCCCTGAACCCTATCCCATTTGGATGACCTAAAAATGGAGCGAGCCAACCGGGACACCCGACGGCAAAAGCCATTATCTTAGTTATAAAAACAATGAATACAAAACTAGTTCAAGTTTGTAATGGTTACGTTTTAAAGGGACACATTAAACGAACTAGCTACATGGAGTTCACGTTTTTATTACCGTAGTAAAAGCTCTATCTTTAATAACATACGTTACCAGAATAATAAAAACGTTTCTGATAAGACCACATGGTATTTTCTGATTAATGTTAAAGAACCTATTCTTCTAACACGATTAAGTTTCTAAAAAGAATATTTTTTTCTATGCAACATGACCAGTAGTATTATAGTAGCTAAGATGGATCTTGCGTAACTGACACGCGACGAGTCGTCCAAATAGTCGTGACCTCCGTCTGTTGTCGACATGTTTCTGAACATAGTGAAACAAGTGGAATTGTTAGGGGTAGGAGGGATCAGAATCATCTGGCTGGTTGGAAGTTCCGGGCTACAGCTCACCGCGCAGCCTCCGCTGTATCGAACGACCGCGCCCGCACCCCACGTGGTCCATTCACCGGCTAACCACGTGCAAACGGAATAATCTCAACAGTATTTGTACATAAAACTATTTAAAACTGTGATGTTCCAATAATCCTATTCAAATTTGCTAGCTACATTTAAAAAGTGTCCTAAATTATTTTAATCCACTTATTCCGTCGGAAGATACGATTTAATCATGACTCAATCTAATCACATCGGGTCGAAAACATCAATGTCACAGGAGATGATAATGCACAGCATAAATCCTGCTCCAGTTTCCGACTAATGAATTGCAATGGAAACAATAGTGACAGCGCATATCCGTCCGATCTTGATTGTGGTGCCGACTGCGGCGTTTTCTTTAATCAGACATACGTTAAAATCAACACTGGTGTTGTAGCAGGATACCCAAACTGTCAAAATCAACTGACATTGAGTTCAATGTGTAGATTATTTCCATTTACGTCCAAAACTCATAAAAGTTAACCCATCTGTAATTTAAGACGCCTTCTAGTGAATGCGGAATATACGGGAATTTAAAATACAAACATTTTCTCTGTTGTTTAGAGTTACGTATTTCGAAATCCGTTACTGGAAATGGACCGTATTTGCGTATTAAAATTTCGCAGGTGTCTAGTGCCAGAAGCAATTCTACATATGTAAATGTCATATGAACGTTCTTAACTTTTGAAACCAAAATCAACTGGACGTTCTGGTGGGTTTATCCCTATTAATGTTATTACTTGACTATAATTAATCAAATTCTGGTAGATATAGGACACAAGTAAAACGCTCTGTAGCTCATTACGCACTGTCTTTATTGGCGCTCATCTGTGGTGACGCAGCACGCACATATATATAGTTATATATCTACTAAATTCTATGGTGTTTATGGTTACTATATCAATCTTATAAGCCATATCTAAACCTAAAACCTAAGCAATATCAAAACGCAAGCTAATTCAACGAATTTTTGGGACAATTAACCAATTAATTCCTAAGATCAGCGTGTCCAATCAAGGAAAACGCCATTAAAACATTAGTATCCATACAAGAAACTATAAACATCGTTGTAAACTACACCAAAGAATCCAATATTTGATTCTCATGTTACTTTTACCGCTGTACCAAGATTTACACGACGGAGGTCGGTAATAAAATCAACGATCCCAGGCACCCAAAGGTTTATTGGCTACACGACATATATTTTAAATAACCTGTTTGGAGTAGAGATACTTGACTTTCAACTGGCTCACCATCGTGTGTGATTTACGACACAGTAATAGAATTAGCTTTGCGCACCTAGTAGGTAATTTTTTGCTCCCTTTCAGAGCTTGTTTGAAACAACGTATACGCGATAAAGAAGTTTCTATCGGTAATGTTTTTTCAGACGCTCCAAAGAACATGTAAAGGTACGAAAGAAGTAACTTTAGTTACTTCTTTTAATTGAGTATATTATTAAAAATAACATTTTTAAAAAAACCTATAATTCTTAAAAATCTCTGAATTTTTAACGTTTTCAAAGCAAACGACAGCGAAATGAGTACCTGTTATAGGAATAAATGATAAACGAAGTACGCTTACAGATGGGATGTGGATTAAACCTATAAGATAGCGTCGTGGGTTAAATTAATATAAAAGCGAAGGCAAAGGAAACGTGGCTAAGTAATATCAGATTACAGATTATCTTATATCCATTTTCAATACAGAAGAGACGGTAGAGAAAATATAAAATAATAACTTTACTCGACATTTAATCATATTGTTATTGCAACAGGTTTTTAATTTGAAATTCATAGAATTACTCATAGCTGTGACCGCCATTACGTATGACATGAGATATTATTATTTGATTGAGTATATTGCTAGTTCCAAGCACGCGCCGTAACTAGTTTTAGTTATAAATTGAGTCCAAGGTAATTTAAACTTTTAATCAACTTCTTGTTGAATCTTCTATTTTCTATTTTCTTAATAGATTTTTCAAACTGAATTTCTTTCTTGAAGATAGATCGTCCCTGTGGGAATTTACTTGCAATTTTATTTAGCTTGCTACAGTGTCTGTAGTTATATGCGTTAGTGTACGTTAGTATTACTTCATAGAATACATTTAGATTGGTTCCCGTTGCTAAGTTTAGTAACAAAATATCTGCACAAACAAAATTGTTAATTTAGCGTTTGAATATTCAAGTGGGTTCCTTAAAAATAGTGGTAACAGCGATATGGAATAAGAATACAGTTCAGGCATAAATAAGACCTGCAATATCACAGCAAACGATCTTTCCGTTCGTAACCAGACAGCGTAAAGCGTTTAACTATTGCTACGGCACGCAAAATGCATTTTTCAAGCCTTCTTTAAAACTTGTTTTAACGTCTCTAACACTGTTTTCCAGAAAAATGTTCGTAATTTTTTACACACATTAACTTTGCCCTTTGTTACCAACTCGGATACTGAAAAATAAAATACATCTAAATTCTAATAAAAAGCAATCCATTAACGAGCAAATAGGAACAAATGTAAATGATTAAATTGATTAAAGCAGACACGACACATTCATCGTGGAACAAATGCCACGAATTTATTGATACACAAATTGAACTTGATGTGCGATGAAATTCAACGCAATCCAATACTGAATTGTATCGGATTTATTTGGTGGCAAACATTCAACCTGCCTGTGGGAAAACATCACTCACGAATGTCGAGAAGTAAAATTTATTACAAGGTATATAATTTTATTTCGGTGTCATTAAATTTAATAATATAGTTTTGTAAATGGCTACAAACTACTGAATAATAATTGAAGAAATATTTATATAATTTGAGATGGATACAAAATTTTACTTCAGATCAATCGATAGATTGTGACATTTGGATACATAGACTAAGGGTGGACATCGACGATGCATGCTAACAGAATTAAATCATAGACAATGATTTTCCACAATTCCTATCAAGAAGTTATTTCTTGGAGTGCAAATCGACACGGAATACTAAATGCCAATCGGCAATGTGAATGATTATAGTTCAAGCGATTGCGCAATATACTCTTTACAGAGCAATCAATAGCAGCTCATAAGTTTCGCTGACACGACACGGTGTTCTCATGATGGATGATGGGTATCGGGTTTCCTGCTTACTCGGAGGTAATTGAAACAAGATAGAGTGCTCCAATTATTAGATCGTTTCGAAATCCTTTGCCTCCCACGCGAAACTTACGAACGACTAAACTAACTCTTGTATAGTTGCACACGCTGTTGTTTGTTCTATAAATTCTAAAATGCTCTGTTTAAGGAATTCTAAATTTTATCCTTTACCTTTAATACGATCGCATCATTTTTGTGCAATAAGGAAATTTTACTTTTTAATATAAATATTGAGACAACAGAAACAGGTAAATTCTAACGCATAACTGGTGAATTTTTCCAGAAAAATCCCATTCTGGGTCTTCAACCCATGTGTCATCGAAAGTAAATTGAGACAATTTCCGTCACCAACATAAACTAAATATGGACTTTAGTAACTTCGCTTCTGCTTAATTTAAATATCCCTTTAGTAAAACTTGCTAAATTTTGCATGGAGGCAAATTTCCAAATATCCAATTTAGAACTGTCAAGTATAAAACTATGTTAAATCTCATAACATGTTACTTTGGGCGACGGTTATTAACTTAATCCGGAAGCGAGTTCCAGACAGGATCGTTCCGTCGTTCACTTTAAGGAAACTTCACCGGAACTGAAGTGTAAAACTTCCACTATTCAGAAGACAAACTTCTTACGAACTCGTCTAATCTTTAACGAGTACAGGATCTTAATTGTACATAGGAGTATCTAATTAATTTTCCTTTAGCTAAGAGCATAATCGGTTTATTAGGTAGGTACGACATTAAAATTTAACAAGGAAATTTCGGTATGCAAAGAATACATGCCCTAGAAAAATTGTTCCTCATATCAAACAATCATTACAGAATCAAATTCAATACAGTTTTCAACTAAATTGTCCTATACACAGGCATCCATTTCGTTTGAAACACAAAGACAAAGTTTCGTAATATATGTATAAGAAGTCTGAGTAAGTGGTGCATCTGAAACATGCTATGAATGTTTTATTCCATTCGTCTGGTCGTCGAGCGCATTTTTCTTTATCTTTAAACAAAATTGGGCCAAAGAATTTAGAGATCCATTTGGAAATTCCTATCGTTCTACATCATCATTTATCTTGTCATTACACTTACATTATTGGAACAATATTTGATATCGTCCTGTGGATGTATGGTAGGTACAAACCAAATCCCTGCACCAATGGTAATTTATTCATAAGCTGTGTTTTGACAATAACACGCTTCATGAATCACGTAGCTAGCAAAGGAAATAATCCTATGTACAATGCATTAGTGCCGTAACTAGCTAAGTTAGCACACAATTGTTTCAGATTTCATCAGAATTGTATTATTCTATTCAACAACTTTGCGGTTTTGGTTTTGCCGACGAGATATTTTTATTGGTTTATTGTTACATTTTTTCGCTTCTCACCTTGTTTTTTCAAAGTACACCGGTTTTATTGAAGTATCTTCTGAAGTCGATAAGGAAAATGCTGTTTTATATTATTTTATTAAAACTACGCTTAATACTTAGAACTTTTGATGTCGAATCTTAAATGACATTTATGTTGATTTTAACATGATAACTGTACCAAACGACCTATTATAGTCAAATCAAATTATCTTGTAAAATTTCTCATTACAGTTTACAGGTTACAAGCCATTGTTCAAAATACAATAGATTTAAACGCTTGATTGCGCTAAAGTCTGATGGATCATCGGCAACTGAACGCTCGGTCGGAGCTGAAAGAAAATCGAAACGACCAAAATGAGTTTAACCAGTGTTGCGTTAGCTGCGATTCCATCTACAAGTTAAAAAGTAAAATGTGAAACTCTTTCTAAAATAACAGTTGGTTCGAAAACGATAGCTCTTTTATAAATAGAGCCATCGTTATTCTGTCTCCAAAACCCTAGTTTTATTTGTTTTGTTGTTATCTATAAAGGATAGTATACTCAATAGTCTACAGTCATCAATCAGGAGATTATAGTACTTAATTAATGTAAATAATTTCAATAAAAACTTTAATAAAATCCCATTCTATATTGAGAATTTCAAAACGGATCATGTAATCTCTCATGGAGCATCCATCACTGGTAATCGCTATAGACTCCACGATTCTCGATCATTTAAACCTAAAATAAGTTCGGATACCGTTCAAGAAGATCACTATTTAATCTTGAGCTTAAGACTTAAATCTAGAAAGTAGAAGATAAAACCGGAACGAATGAATCACTAGTCCGGAGCAAAGAAGACACGAGTCAATTAATTCAATTCATCCGATGGAGCAAATCCGTTGTGAGCGGGGCGGGCATTGTGGGTCGCAACCCAATAATAAAAACGCAAAAAATGACACAATGAATTTGCTTCGAGTTAATAAAAACGCATTTTAAGTGGCGACTGGCGAAACGATTTCAGAGAATCGAATCGGGGTAAATATTAATTTTGTTTTTATACCAATAAATACATTATTTTATATCAATACTAACCTGATTTTTAATATGTTCACTGAACTCAAAATTAAAAAAAAAAACTGCATCTGTAATTTTAAGGCAGACATCAGACACAATGGTTGAGAATAAATTGTACTTGCATTAAAGAAGAATTTTGTGGAATGCTGAAAAGAATTTCGTCTCTTATGAAACTAAATTCCTTTATCAGCGAAGCTTTCTTTTCGGCATAAGTACTGTGTGATCATAAAACACGATTTGGAGATTAATGTCAAACGTAGAAAATATGATCATGTTTTCAAAGTGCGACATTTCGGCAGTTACAGCCAAACCGCTCATGTTTTACGATCGTATTCCTCCAGTCGGTTATTTAAAAGGTCACGTAAGGTTGAAATATATTTAGATAACAATGTTCCAATTGTCGTATTTATTGGAAGAGAATGAGATAAAATTGGTAGCGTTTTGTTTTTTTTTTTTTTTTTGTAAAACACGTTAGATTTAACAATAGGTCATTATGGCCAATATAGGTAGCTGTTTATATTCGTACAGTACCAGTGGCATGCTTTTTACAAAAGCGCATAGGAACTGCATGCTCTAAGCTCATAACTACACATGCAATCTGTAGTTAAGTCACATTTATGTTTTCTGGGTATCCTTGCCAAAACACTAATGATGCCACTGCAGGTAACAGAATAATACTGAAACTATTTTAAGAAGGGCCAGAACTGTATTTATCTTTAAACGATTCATATATTAATGTTATATTTTATGTTTTCAATTCATAAATTTTCCCTCTATTTTAAATCTAATACAATTCATAATGATTGACTATGAAAAAGCAGTCTAACCACATCATGACATCACAGGCAAGGCGACACGGAAAAATATCCTTATTAAATACTCAGTAGTAAATCATAACGTAACATTTAATTAATAGTCTCAATTCGATGATATCACAATAAAGTACTTACATGGTTCATTGATTGATGTCTGAAGGTCGGATGAGCAATAACTAATTAATTATTCACGGTATGGGATAATGGAATAATACTTATGGTCAAGTACGGAAACATATCCTTGAGCGATAAGCATTGACATTGAATATGAGACTGTGCTTAAATTATATACACAGATTTTTTTAGTAATGAGTCTATAGAAACATATTTGTTGCATTTGTTTTAAATTGTAATATTTAAGAGAACTTAAGCTGCCATATTTGTTTGATAGACTTAAAAAGTATACAAGAAAATTTAACGGGTATCCATTGGAATGTTTCAATATTTAAACTTCTACATTAATTCGACGATACTTTTATAATTATTCTTAAGGGGCTAATAAACTTCCGATCCAAGATAAAACATAGAACGCTTATGGTATAGACACGTTGACTAAAACTTCCTCTGCTTGATCCACACGTGTAGACATATTTGGACGGCATCAAATAAGGAAATGCCGCGATTCAATGCACTCTGCGTCCGGTCGGGATAATTTAGGCCCAAGTATTGTCTATGATTCTCTTGTCTATGCTTCCTGTACGCTTTTATGGCGCGTAAACTGACAGATATAATGGCGGGATTAGTAATGGCGTTAGGAATTTATTGGGCATATAATTAATTGCTTCTGGAGAATTCGATAAACAAATTCTTCACTAATATTAGTTCCTTTTAACATATAAAAATAGTCCTTAAGAGAAAAAGTAGTTCCTTTAAAAAGCTAAACGTACCTACTATCAAAGTTGCATTCCCGGACATTTTTATAAGTTATCCGATTTATAACATTCTGATAGCACGGACTACGATTTTAAAGTTGCACACTTCGATATCTCTTGTGAGTTACCACCATGTCAAACGAGCACGATAACTCGTCACCTAAAATGGATTCGCAATAAAAATAACACCGCGTATCGTGATACCGCAATCACTGCGAAAATTAACTCAGACAAATTACTCAATACGTTTTTTATATTTATTTAATATCCAGTACTCGAGGAAACTTGTCCGATAAAACCGAGCCACTGATAGATATGACGGCTCTTGCTTGACTACGGCAACAAAAATATGTAAATATTTATGTTTTACATTTTAAAAAGTGTTGTTTTAATTTATTAATTGTTTTAATTAATATATATGTAAAGCTACAATTACGAGAACTAG
>DVTA01000183.1:0-11234 GCA_018233265.1 Junonia stemosa | reverse complement strand
TGAAAGGGAAAGTGTTTTAATTTTTCACCGAAACATTTTATGAAATGAAAATCTCGCAAGCTTAGAAAAAATATCCGTGGAAAGAAATTGTTGAATATTTCACTTTGTTCCGATTTGATTACCATTATTAATGGTGATAAAATTAGTGAAATGATGAAGATTATCTAAGTTTGTGCAAGATTCAATGACAAAATACCATTTGAGTATAATGTCTATAAAACATATTTTTCCTACATAAAGAATAAGCATTAATTAAAGAAGCCGCCTATACGCATGTTCCTGTAATAGTGGCCGCGTGTTCCTCGCGTTACTTCCAAGTGGATGCTAATAAAACCAGGAGGCGTGGCGCCTTTCCCGTGTTGTTCAGCACTTCACGTCATAAAAAGTCATCTATTAACCCTCGACGCAGTTAACTGCTTTATAATGAGCTGTTTTGTGATCTGGAGTTTTAAATGTATCCTTAGCTATTGATTGGGGCCTTTTTTATGGTAGCCTATAATCCCATGTTGTGTTGAAGTGGAAATCTTTTAGGTGATGTTTTTGATATTTGAATTTCTTGATTCCACTTTTATGTTAATGCGTAATACGATCATGAGTTTTTCTTTTTGTATATAGGTGTCGTCCAGACGGACTAGCATGACTGAATTGCATTTCCGAATATACATAGGTAAGTGCCCTGATGGCACAACTAAAAGTCATTGAACCAATAATTAAATTGTACTTCGGAATGTACCCTCAGTATGTGTAACGCGTTGTATGAATCTATCTTCCTCCTTTTATTGTATATTTATTTTATACATACATCCATGTTATCCCGCTAAACGTTACAAAATTATATAATCAGGATTCCTTGGCTTTTTCGGTATTCAATTCCACATAGGTCTATTAGCTTTAAGACAAAGGGCTCCTCAATAATTCCTCTGTTTGTTGACCCCAACAAGTAAGACCCGAATGGGCCGTACGAATTTTTTTACGTAAATCTGTTTAAACCCTTTCGGACCCCGCCACAGGACCTTCGCTTTATTAGTTTAGGACCCTATTACGTTACGGTGTATAAGCACAAAGAGGCTTTATTAAACCTCGTGTGCGTGAGCTCGTTTATACTAACGCGATGACGTAGAGGTCTATCCGTTGGGCAGTTTATGTATCTGTCAACATTTACTATGACTGCTCATGATATGCAAAAAGGCTGACCTTCCTCTGCACTATAAATCAGTTTGCAGTGCAAAGTTTGTACTAAAGTTTAAATATTTTCTTTTTGTCTTGATCTTTTGATCTTTTTGTTTATCACATTGTTTAACTTTATTAGCTTTTATGAGTTTCTTCAATATTTTACGGTTTCAGCTCTCTATCGTTTAAAATTTCAGTATCTAACTTAACGCCCATTCTTAAGCAAAATATTTGTTTTATGACTCAGTCTACGTACTCATTTTGTTTTTAACTTCAATGCGAATGAGGGAATCTAGTTATTCTAAACAAAACCTACCATATCTGATAAATAATTCATGATATCAGCATACGCAAATGCGAAACAGAAGAAACTTACAAAACGATATTTACAGTAGCAATATTAACAAGTTTTAATACGTTAAAATCATAAAGTTGGCTCCGTAGGTTTTTCGCTTCGGCATAACTATGTCGCTCGTATTTGCACAGCTGAGCGTATGCGTGCTAACAAGCGTTAGAACAATATGGAGGCGTTGTTTGCGTAAAAAAAGTGATTTTTATCAACGTACCGTACGTACCCGAGGATTTAGAAAATATTTCCTGCAGGCGATATCGTTAGAGCTCTCTCGGGATATGTTTTTTCTGTTTCTGTTTTTTGTGTTGTGTTACGTTTTTTTGTGATTAATGTTTCTGGTGGTTGTGATTGAGGAGGTTCTGTTTTAGTTATCATGTTTAAGGATTTAGTTTGATTGTTTGTCTTTGATATACTTACCTATATTTAATATTGCACGTTATTGATGATGTTCCAAACGTTACAACGCGTGTTCGTTTCATGTGCTCAAAAAGTAAATGTACAAAATAATATTTCAGTCTTCACCTCATTTAACGCTAACACATAAAACGTCGAAAGTTCCCGGCACGAATATTCCCACAACGCTTTTCAGGAATAAACCGGGTTCACATTTCAAAGAGCGCACAATACGCCAGTTATACGGGACGGGTGTAACCGAGACGCGGTCAGCGGGTAGTTTTTATTAGATTACAGGGAGACTGTCTTGTTAAATTCCATATATTTTATATATGGAATTAGAATGTTTGGTATGGTTGCATTTTGATATAGTAGAAAATGGCGGTAAAAATGCACACTTCAGATTTTGCAGATCGATGCTAATTTCTTTACGATTTTTATTAATTTTCAGTTTATAGGTACTAAATAAAATTTCTTTTATACCTATATACTAATCAGTCATTGAACGAAACCGTGTGTTTGTGTAATATGGATTAGTCGCTGGAAAAAAAAGTGTTATATGAGTACCTAAAAAAAAAGACGTTAATTTATAAAACCCAAAAAAAGAACCGAAAAGTACATAAGTATTTTTCACAACGTAATGTTTAACTTAATATTTAGGTAACGAACTGTGCCGACGTCGAGCCCAGTATGCGGTCGAGTTTTTATTGAATTACCGCGGGACCAGGGCAAATAGTGTCTTTGCTGGCTCAAACGACTGTGGTCGTATACCGACCAGCCTTTCTGTTTAATTGTAACTTTCATATCCTTTTATATATGTTTGTTTTAAGTCTGAAAAACGGTTTTTATGGAATGTTACGAGTCTCAGTAATGTGCCACACAGGGGTACAACAGGCCACATGCCATACTAGTTTCCTTTTGTTTAAATTGTTGTTGATTTTTTGCAAGGGATGTTTGACAGTGAGCGCTTTGAGTCTATCTTTAATTTATAACGTTTAAGGATTTTGCTCATGTAACTATGTTCTAATGATAAAATCTGGGAAAACTTTGATGGTAGAGACAGAGCCTCTTTCAAATAATAATGACGTTTTATACAAAGACTCAAACAATCAATAAACAGAGAAAGTTATTTCTTTCATTATGTACTAATTATTTTATGATTTCATTATTAATCTTACCATAATAACACTAAAGCTATTCATTAAATACATTAATTCATAGTTTTGAACAATTTGTTAAACATAGTCGAAAATCGAATCCCTCATAATCAGCTCCTATTGTAGTTACTGTAGATATTCCTACTTTTTTCGACGGATATAAATTACGGCATTGTGATATCGCGGGAGCATCGTAACTTAGACGAACGCGGTCATTCTCATGTAAATACAGTGCTATCTCGGCTGTCGGTGTCAGCAACTGAAATTGCCCCGTCTGAACTGAACAGTGAGGACGTCTTGTTTGAAACGCTCTGAAAGTTAAGAATGGCCACCATTGTTCACTTGTACACTGCACGTACTGAGTTAAGTGCTTCTAAAATTTTATCGCGAATTGCAATTTTTATTTTTCCCTCCATATGAATGTTCTTGACGCTTTTTAAGCTTTATCGCGAAGTTGATTAGTTTTTTTAATGAGTTTGGTATTTTTGGCTTACGAGTTTGATTGGCGTTTTTCATGATTTTGGTTCTGTGTCCGTTCGATAATTGTGAAATCTGATTATAAACTTTACGAATTATGGTCGAAAAAATCATATTTATGTCACCAAGAATTTTCATCATTTCTTTTCAGTTTCCAATTCATTTGATATTTAAGATCTTTATTTTGTACTCCTCACAACAAGAACAGCACAAAATTTATTGGGAATCGGGTACTGGTTCATTTATTCAGCCAACTGATAAACCCATTTTGTTCCCAGGTAAAATGGTTCGAGCAGCAGCGCGAGAAACGACGATTCAAGCGAGACTACAGCCCCTACGAAGGGTCGTTATGGTCGCAGCTAACTCGAAAACAGCCTTCACATAGAACGAGGCATCGAGCGATCACACCCTCGCCCTTTTTCCCGGATCCTTTGTTCAAAGAACAATGGTATTTGGTAAGTAATTGAAAGAACTATCTTGAAAAGGACTAATTCTTTGTTTTCGGTTTGATATTTCAAATTTTAGGCTATTATGAACGTTTTAAGTAATGACAAACTATTCCTTTTCATTACGTAGATGTCAGCTTAAAGTGGCCAAATTTTTTTAAAAATATGTATATTTTGTACGATTTGTATCTTTTAAATAGAATAATATGAACTTCAATCAAGTGCAAAAACTAAATCGCTTTAAATATGTATTAACAGAATGGCGGTGCTAAAGATGGATTAGACATGAACGTAGCACTGGCATGGCAGAAAGGATATACGGGCAAAGGAGTTGTAGTATCCATTCTTGATGACGGTATTCAAACGAATCACCCGGATCTCGCGCAAAATTATGTAAGTTAATTCTACTACTGAAGCATTTCTTTGTATTTTAGTCAAATTGTTAGATCTTTAATTAATTTTCTTTGTTGCCAGGATCCTCTTGCTTCCTATGATATAAACGGAAACGATGACGATCCAATGCCTCAAGACAATGGTGATAATAAACATGGTACACGATGTGCTGGAGAGGTCGCTGCCGTCGCCTACAATCAGTATTGTGGAGTCGGTATAGCTTACAATGCGAGTGTAGGAGGTGTTAGAATGCTCGATGGTGTTGTGAATGACGCAGTCGAAGCTAGAGCTTTAGGTCTAAACCCTGACCATATTGATATTTATAGTGCGTCTTGGGGACCAGAAGACGATGGAAAAACGGTTGACGGACCTGGACCTTTAGCTAGAAGGTAAGTAAACTGTATTATTAACTAAACTTATGTTGTATGATAACTACCCGATAATTGAGTTTTCTAATAACCATTATTTTATTTAAGGGCTTTTATCTATGGAGTCACGAGTGGAAGACGTGGTAAAGGAAGTATATTCGTATGGGCATCAGGTAACGGTGGACGTCACACGGATTCTTGTAACTGTGATGGTTATACTAACAGTATATTTACTCTGTCAATATCAAGTGCGACACAAGGAGGGTACAAGCCTTGGTATTTAGAAGAATGCTCATCTACTCTAGCCTCTACTTACAGTTCTGGTACTCCTGGACACGACAAAAGCGTTGCCACAGTAGACATGGATGGAAGACTAAGAGCAGACCATATTTGTACAGTAGAACACACCGGCACTTCAGCTTCTGCTCCCTTAGCAGCCGGTATATGTGCTCTTGCTTTAGAAGCTAATCCCGACTTAACGTGGAGAGACATGCAATATTTAGTAGTATTAACATCGCGATCACAACCATTAGAAAAGGAAACCGGATGGATTGTCAATGGTGTTAAAAGAAAAGTTAGTCATAAGTTTGGTTACGGTCTTATGGATGCGACTGAAATGGTCAATTTAGCAGAGCAGTGGGTATCAGTTCCTCCTCAACATATTTGTAAATCACAGGAAATCAGTGAAGATAAAGCGATTGAATCTTCTTACGGTTATACTTTAAGTGTACATATGGATGTTAATGGCTGCAGTGGTACAGTAAACGAGGTCCGGTATCTGGAGCATGTTCAATGTAAAATATCATTAAGATTCTTCCCTCGTGGTAATTTACGTATTCTACTTACTTCACCAATGGGCACCACATCGACATTGTTATTTGAAAGACCTCGTGATGTCATAAGCTCTAATTTTGATGATTGGCCATTCTTAAGCGTTCACTTTTGGGGTGAACGAGCAGAAGGCAGATGGACGCTGCAAATTGTTAATGCCGGAAACAGACACGTAAATCAACCAGGTATCCTTAAAAAGTGGCAATTAATATTCTATGGCACTTCAACCGATCCCGTTAAATTAAGGTCTAAAAGACCATCGCCTATAGCGCCACCTTTCGCTTTCCCGACTGCTGCTGATGGATACGATGCTGTCGGGGATTCTTTTTACAATACTGACGCGTTTACCAATTACCAGAACTTTCCTACATTATTTGCTGCCGGATCCGATCCGGAAAAAGCAATAGCCCGTCTCGATGGACAAAATATCCCTTCACCGCATGGGGAGAATGTCCTCGCTGATAGTAATGATAGGCGCGTCATGCATGAATGTGACCCCGAATGCGATTCCCAAGGATGCTATGGAAAAGGACCTACCCAATGTATTACGTGTAAGCATTATCGGCTTGACGATGCTTGCGTATCACGATGCCCTCCGAGAAGTTACGCTAATCAAGGCGGAGTTTGTTGGCCATGTCATGAATCGTGTGAAACTTGTGTCGGACCCGGCCAAGATTCTTGTTTGACTTGTTCTCCAGCTCATCTATTAGTAGCTGATTTAGGTTTATGTTTACAACAATGTCCTGATGGGTATTGGGAAGACAGCGAAGCGTCTGCTTGCCGGCCTTGTGCTTCGCATTGCTCGACTTGCTCAGAGAGAGCCGATGCATGTACGTCTTGTGAGCATCATTTAGTTTTATATAACGGGACGTGTGCAGCCTCATGTCCTCCGTCTACGTTTGAGAATGAAGACTATATGTGTGCTAAATGTCATCCTTCTTGTGATACCTGCGTTGGATCTGAAGAGACACAGTGCGTCACATGTCACGCTTCGAGCTATATACTTGATGGTAAATGCTTGACTACTTGCCCCAGTGGTTATTATGCTGACAAAAAGAGGAAAGAGTGCATGAAGTAAGTATAATTTTTATTTTGACCAAAAATCTAAGTTTTTTGTTGTAGTTAACTTTCAAAGCCTATTTTTATAATTGTTTATTCTTTTCTTCTTTTTAATACAAATAATGGACATTTTTCTTTTTTTTAATGACTAAAAAATATACTTCTATTTTTTTTCAGATGCCCAATTGGTTGTGCATCTTGCTTGACTACATTATGTTTGACTTGCAACTCAAATTGGGAATTAAATAAGAAGGGCAAATGCGTCGCCGTTGGCACCGACCAATGCTCTTCTGGGGAATTCGCAGATGGGGGTCAATGCACGCCATGCCATAACGATTGTGAATCTTGCTTCGGTGAGACAGAAGCGAACTGTCTTACATGTTCTTCACCAGCCTTGGTACAGAATCATAAGTAAGTTTTAAGTATATTTTATGATGTATTATTCCTAACAATTAGTAATATCATAATTTGAGCCAGGTAGTTAAATATTTAGTTAGTTGTGCTTATGCTATAACTGTTTTAATAGTCCGATAACTTCCTCTAAAATATTTATACTCTAATGTTAATTTTTTGATTTTTTTTTAATATTCCAAAATACTTGCTTCATTTAAAAAATCCTACCTAAAGAACGCTATATTTTAACGTAGTTAGCTTCTCAGCTAACATGTTAGAGATAAGACAAAGTTGGTCATTATGTCTAAACTGCAAGCAAGTTCAGTGACACCATTACGAAGCATTACTCTTTGCAATATGCTGACTATCGTCTACACTTTAGCTAAGTGATAAGTTTTAATTATCTGTAATATAAATAACTAAAGAACAAGTTATGCGAGATTTATTTAATTAAAATTGCTTTTCGAGTGCCCATTTACCAGATCATTCACAAACAACTATACCGGTCAATATCAATTTATTTAAATCCGTACAATGTAAGGAGTTTATTGACCAATGTAAATACAACAAGGTTTCATTCAGTTTGATTATATTTGCTTTTAGCCTCAAACGTTTACATTGTTCAACTCTTATTGGAAAGTATTTTTTGTTTTTGGAACAATATATTAATCTATTTCAGTAAATGTTCCTCGTTTTAAATTTATATAACAGCAGTATCCAGAATAATTAACGCGTGTACTTCGGCTTCTATGAGTCATGGGCTATAAAAACACTTTGAAAAATTATACCATTTTAACTCTTTGATATACTGCCTAACATAAAAGATTTCCCACAAAAATTCAGACAATCGGGTCTAATAAATACACAAAATTTTCAAATTTCTTTATTGTATGAGGAACGTAAGGATAATAATTCATTCTAAAGATACCGTAACTGTTTAAATGTTTACCAATTTTTTCCATATCGTCATTCTTTCCAAATACAGTTTTGCCGTGTAACAGTTCCCCAATTTTTTCCAGATGTGTATCAGAATGCAGTCGAGGGTACTACTCCGAAACTGGTCGCTGTACCCGATGCATGCATGGTTGCGCCGAGTGCGTGTCGCGTTTGAACTGCACTTCTTGCACCGGCTCTTTGAGGCTGCAGTCCGGTGCTTGCAGAACCGCTTGTGCTGAAGGGTAAGGCTAACTTTTGGAAAATGTACGCTGTTTTTTGAAGCAGTTCCTCTTGAAATGGTGGTTGTATTGACTATTTGGAATTTGTGAGTTTGGAGTCCTGTGACTTGTTTTTTTAACTTTTTTTGGACTATCATTTTGATTTTTCTAAAATCATAGCATAGGTATTTGATATTATATCAAATCAAATTGAAAATACTTTGTTCATGTTTTTGTTCATCAATCAAATTGAAAATGTTTGGTTTAAAAATTATGCTTTTTTCGATTGTGTTACATTAAAAGTACTTCAATAGCTAATATGAAGTGATTTGTCTTGCTTTAAAAATAATAAATGTGAAATACATGTAGGTATGGAACAAAAATATCTTATCTTATTACACATAATGTTACAAACATTCAATAAAACCCGAATCCAACATCACCAAAATTCTCCAGGTATTACGCGGATCGCGGGACTTGCTCCAAGTGCTATCTCTCGTGCCGTACCTGTATCGGGCCAAGGAGGGATCAGTGCGCGTCTTGCCCTCCAGGATGGAGGCTGGCAGCTGGGGAATGCCATCCTGAATGTCCTCAAGGTATGGTGCCTTAATTTTTCGTACTAACTGTACATTTCCTTGGTATTTCTA
Organism: Junonia stemosa; assembly: GCA_018233265.1. NCBI lineage: Eukaryota > Metazoa > Arthropoda > Insecta > Lepidoptera > Nymphalidae > Junonia > Junonia stemosa. Next base: position 2,394 of record DVTA01000183.1, on the reverse strand, counting down.
TACCAAACAGTTTGGATAAAAACAGCAAGATTCCTATCTATTGAATTTTCGTCTCTGGTTTTGAATTTATGGGCCAATATTATTTATTAGAGAAAATATGATGTAGGTGAAGGAAAACTTGTCTATTTAGTTGGAAGAAATTTTGAGCTATGTGTGATTGCTTATTGGCAGTAGATTATGTTGACTTAATGAGTAAAACATTATTCTCCTCTTAAAAGCAGAACAAAGAGAAGGTTATTCTGCTTTCTCTTTGTTCTGCTCTCATAATAATTATAGCCACGTAACTAACTGGAACTTCTTAGAAATAAAGTCATATTTCTATTATACAATTAATACCACCAGGCTTCTACCAAACCGACGATGGGTGTCGTCACTGCCACCACTACTGCCGCGAGTGCAATGGCTCCGGCCCGTTACACTGCACGTCCTGTCCGCCACGCTTCATGCTAGATGGCGGGCTATGTATGGAGTGTCTCGGCTCCCAGTACATGGAAACCAGCAGTGGATTGTGCCGCGCGTGTGATGAGTCGTGCAGGACGTGTTCCGGTCCTGGGCAGTATAGCTGTTCTGGATGCTCGAGACCTTTGAGACTTGATCGGTGAGTGATATTTTGGCAGATTTGTTGGAGACTTTACTAGGTCTATAAGATTATTAACTGAAGTTATTAATATAAGAAGATACAGGCACTTTTTCTCATTTTTTAGCTTCACAATATGTATTTAAATATTTTTGTTATATGGACGTCTGCAATTAAGTTTTATTCACAGTAAATCATAATCACATAAAACTTAATGAAACGTTCAAGACCGTTTAAAAAATATGTATTTCTACAGTTGCGTTGAGTATCGTTTTAATATATAAAATTGATTGATGATGATCCTCCTGGCCGATTTCGGTCACGGCGACTGTCTTCAGCTCCGGTTTTGACGTTGATGTGCTCGCATGTGGCTTATGTAGCCAATTTTATTTGTAAAAATTCTCGCACATTGCGGGCATGAGAGCACACCATTCACATAATTATAGCTGATAGCCGCAGGTGGTCGCGCCTTCAGCTCGTCGCGTCTGGCATCCAGCTCAATGAGCCGCCGGTTTTCAAACGTTTTGACGCTAGATTTAACAAGTGCTCTCCACTCCGGCCGTCTGGCAGCCTGCTGCTCCCACAGCGTAGGATTGATGTCGCACTGCTTCATGTGTCGCTTTAGCACATCTTTGTACCTGAGGAGTTGCCCGCCATGCTTTCGCTTGCCTTCCTCAAGTTCTGAGTAAAAGATGCGCTTAGCTACTCTTTCCTCCGCCATACGCGTCACATGTCCGCACCAACGAAGCTGACGCTGCATAAGATACGACTCAATGCCACCTACATTAGCCCTCCGCAGCACTTCGGTATTACGTACGCGGTCAGACCATCGGATGCGAAGTATTTTCCGTAAGCACTTGAGGTGGAATCGGTCTAGCATACGGATGTGACGGCGATACACTGTCCACGTTTCGGCAGAGTATAAGATGTTGGGCAGCACGACTGCCATGTAGACAGCAATCTTGGTTGACAGCTTGAGGTCGTGTGAATTAAAGACCTTAGCGTCCAGTTTGCCAAAGGCCGCCGCAGCAGCGCCGATTCTGCTGTTGATCTCTGCATCATGATCACACTTAGATGATATTACGCTCCCCAGGTAGCGAAACTTGTCCACCTGCTTCAGCTCATCCCCTCCGAGTGTAATATTCAGCGACTCGTGACCATGAATGTCCATAGACATCACCTCAGTCTTTTTGACACTAATTTTTAAACCAAATTTTTCGCACGACTGGTGGAAATCGGACATTAGCTGCTGCAGGCCCCCTGGGGATTCTGCTACGAAGCACAGGTCATCGGCGTACATCAACTCAGTGAGCACAGCATGCGACACTTTGGTGCGGGCTTTTAGTCTGGCGAGATTAAAAATATTTCCGTCCGTGCGAAAGCGAATACGGACGCCATTAGTAGTCGTTTGTGAGACCTCTTGAACTACGACTGAAAAATATAATGCAAACAGTGTAGGTGCTAGAACGCACCCCTGTTTAACCCCACAGGTGACGGGGAAAAAATCGGACTGTTCGCCGTTAACAGCGACGCAGCACTGCATGTCGTCGTGCAACAGTCTTAGAAGTCTCACAAACTTCTCTGTACACCCGATTTTAAGAAGTACAAGCCAGAGGGCTTCACGAGGAACACTATCGAAGGCCTTCTCAAGGTCAACAAAACAGAGATACAGAGGACGTCCTTGCTCTCTGCTCTTCTCCTGAAGTTGTCTCACTGAAAATATAGCCTCACACGTACCTCGTTCTGGCCGGAAGCCGAACTGGGTTTCGGGAAGGAGTTTTTCGGAAATCGTCATAAGGCGGTTCAGTAAAACTCGT
>DVTA01000182.1:0-11242 GCA_018233265.1 Junonia stemosa | reverse complement strand
AGCTGGTCACCCTTTTTTGTATAAGTGACAGTTGCACGTGTCATTTTACTGACTCGAATTAAAAATCTTGGTATAGTGTATTTTCATACTCCGATTCAAAAAGAAGTGACGTGTCTCAATATGTATGTGTGTATCCATCTGTCTGTCAATTCTCTGGGCACATTACACTTAATCGACATTATTAGCATGTTTTAATAAGAAACGTATCTACAATTATAATATTAATGAGCGCCGAAGAGTGCAGAAACTATTTTCCTGTTAGTGTGTCAATAACCTTATAATTAGTTACACTTCTGAAGTAATAAAAACACTAAGCCTAGATAAGAAACAGTCACCAAGTATCTTACGACTGATACAGCGAAATCAATAAAACGAAAATCTAATCCGTTTATTTGCGTATATGATAGGCAGTTGCAAAGATACGAATATGTTAAATTTAGTTCAAACAAAATTTATATCAGTCATAAAAAATTATGACTTTCAACTACTTTGAAATTTGTTTTTTAAGCATTTAAATGTAAAACCAAAATATAATGACTCTTCTCTATATCCCTGGAACCTTAATAGTGAGAAATTTGAAATTTTCTAACTTGATGAAGAACAGTATATATACCCACTATGACAGAATTTCATGAAATTCCTTTCCTAAATGTATATATGTAACAGTTTTCTACCGCTGAATAAAGGCTCTACTCTACTCGTATTAAAAGGCAAGGTTGGCAGCTTCACTACGGGTTGGTGGATGTGACAGAATTTCTTCGGGCACATGCAGGTATCCTATACCAACGGTGGAATTCTTGAAATTTATCGCTATTGCTTTTTTGTATAAAAACCTTGCAAAATTTGGTTTTTTGATGACGTTGCTTTATTAAGTGACGTTATTTTTAAGATATGACTTTACCAGTTGCAAGTCAAGACTTCGTCATCGTCTATGATTCTTGCAGGAACTTTCAGTTTTTCATAACTAACATAGGCTGCATTTTATTTATATATTCGTATTATCTTTATATCTATATATTAATCCGCGAAAAGAAAACTACGTATACAATTTTACGAAAATTCGGCGAATGGAGGTAGGTATATATTGCCATAGTTAAGGTTTATATGGAATGTATAACGTTAATTTTTTTTATAATCAACATTATGATCATCGAAAAATTGTTATACACTGTTAAATTACACTATATGTCGCGAGATTTTCAACCATCGATAAATTGCAAACTTAATACAAAATATAGATTATTATTAGGATGCGTCACATGTAATCCACACACAAAAAAAAGTTTAATAAATGTCATTTATTTACCTTTTTTGCGTGTATGTGGATGAAGTTTTCTTTTCACGGATTAATATATAGATATAAAGATATTTAGAATATGAATTTAGCGCAAATGCTAAACAATATTTAGTTACAATACAAATCCTTTAACAATATACAGTGAATATGAATATTTTTTTTTTATTTTCAGCTTAAAGGGGATGAAAATCACCGTATAATACTCTGGTGTCATTTATGCAAGGAAGTATGTAGGTAGCAACTTCCCACGGCTTCCTCACGTTAAAGAATTCTACGAAGAAATGTTGGGATCTTATTGTATTTCACTTGAGAATATTTTAGAATATTTTTCATATATTTTAATAATACAATACGCTTATGTAGCAATGTATTGCAACATAGGGCGTAATCATATGTATGTCTAGTTTTTCCGCTATGTTATTTTTTTCCTTATACTTACGTTGTTGTTACAACATAGAAATAAGTAAAAATACAATGACATATGTTATATAGCTTTAATGTACACTTAAATATTTCACATGCTACTTAAAATATAACAACAAAGTAATTTTAACAATAATAGGTACACCGTCCTAGTTGGTAGTAGGAACTCTTAAATCCTATAATAAAACAGACATTTTAATAATATACCACGTTTTGCGGAAATTGCATACTGACATAATTATATGATTACGTAACAATATAGCTGGGAGAACAAATAGTTTTATCGCATGTGTATTTAGAAACAGGTATCTCACTGTGACAAAGCAAGGTCATATTAACATCGAATCTTCCATGATTTCTGCTCATCATCGGAGATAATATACTGTTGTAATAGTTTTGTGTCACCACTTATTGTACGTATGAACAGGAAACGTTTAAAAAGCAATGAAGCCGCTCCATCAATCAGTTAACACAATGAAATCGTATATGTCAAATGTACTAGCGGTGTTCCTCCTTCTCGTAATAGTAAAATGTGAGTGTGCGAAAATTTTAGCGGTCTTTCCTACTCCTTCCATTAGCCATCAAGTAGTGTTTCGACCGTTAGTGAAAGAATTAGCAAGACGCGGACACGATGTGACAGTGCTTACGACTGATCCGGCCTTTCCAAAAGGACAAACCCCTCAGAACATAACAGAAATTGACGTTCACGATCTATCATACGATATGTGGAAAACATTCTTAGCAGCGGATAAGGGAAAAGAAAAAAATGCACAAACTCAAATTAAATTTATCTTCGAATTAATAGCAGGTGTTTTTGAGGCGCAAATGAAGTCGAGTGCTGTACAGAAGCTTATAAATGATAAGAAAAAGACATTCGATTTGTTATTTGTGGAATCATGCGTGAGACCAGCTATAGGCTTTTCTTATTTATACAAAGTACCAGTCATAGAAATAAGTTCACTTGGCCCTATATACGGCACATTTGATTGGACAGGCGCCCCAACAAATCCCCTTCTATACCCCCTTGCTACCCGTCAACGGATATATAATTTAACTTTATGGGAAAAAATATCGGAAGTGTACAACCAGTTTAATGCAGATTACACCTATGCAGAGTTGGAAAAATCTGAAAATAAAATGCTCCAGAGTATATTCGGTCGAAACATTCCCAGTATAAGAGAATTGAAGAAAAACGTACAAATGTTGTTTTTAAACGTACATCCCATTTGGGATTACAATCGACCTGTTCCACCTAACACGATTTATTTAGGAGGCTTACACCAAAACCCAGCTAAAGAATTACCACAGGTACGTATATTTGAAAACGGTTATTTGAAACTCTAACATTTTGAAATTATTATTTCAATAATCAATCCTACTTCCTACTATAATCCTACTAATATTATAATTGCGAAAGTTTGTGAGTGTGTGTGTATGTTTGTTACTTTTTCACGCTCAAACGGCTGAACCGATTTTGATAAAATTTGATTATACAGGTAGCTGACGTCCAGGAATAACACATAGGCTACTTTTTTTCCCGGAAAATTTTTAACTTTCCCTTATATAGCCGAAAAACTATATTTACCTTCTCGAGACCTCAATTCAAAGCCAAAATGGCACAATCGCTATGTAACTTTTTCAGGTCTATGTAGGCACGATCGACGACTAATAAGCATTCCTTTCGTTAAAAAAAAATAAAAGAGTATAGATATACAAGATTCATAGACAACATTTTCTCTCAGTATTGATGCAGTGTTACGAGTAAACAATAAAGTGAAACGTACGCCGTGTATACATTAAACAATACATTAAAATTTTGGTTATTGTCGTAGGTTATTCTGAGTTGCAAATTATGTACTAAATATAATAACTCTATGTGGCCAACTATTTGGACATACCGACTTATTAAATACAAATAAGCTGATAATACACGGGTAACACCGCGGGGCGCAGCTAGTAATCTAATAATATAAAAATAATTTGCTGTTCGTTAGTGTCACTAAAACTCAAGAACGGCTGAACGGATTTTATCTTATCTTAGTCTTGAATTGTACGTGGAGGTCTAGGTCATAAAAAGGGATTCAAATAATTGCCCGGAAAACCCTAAGAAATTCGCATTTCTATTTCCCATACAAACGTATTCTATACTGAGGCAGAGCGAAGTCTGCCGGGTCAGCTAGTTAATAAAGTCCTATCATATTTCTTGTTAGCATATAATTTAACCTAATTCGTCTGCAGGAAGATCGCAAATACTGGTATTATTTTACAGGACCTGAAATCTTATCTCGACTCTTCCAAGAATGGTGTAATATACATGAGTTTCGGTACAAACGTAAAACCATCATTGCTACCCAATGAGAAGGTGCAAATATTTGTAAAAGTATTCTCCGAGTTATCTTACGATGTTCTATGGAAATGGGATAAGGACGAAATTCCTGGTCGTTCTAAAAACGTCAGAATATCAAAATGGTTTCCACAGTCCGATTTACTTAGTAAGTTCAACATTGTATTACATTAATTCAAATTGGAACATCATAACAATTACGAATAATACGTTTGATTTTCTAACCATAACGAATACTTATCGCTGTTGAATATATGAATATTAGAATTTTTTCTGACAATTTGTTGATATATGAAGAGAATTTTTTTATTTGAGCTACAAACTGGTACCAAAATAACTAACCATTTAAGTTCTTATATTAAAATTATGTATGTAAATACAAATAACATGAACTAAAAGATTCAACTGATATTTCAATGTTTTCATTTTTCAGAACACCCTAAAGTGAAATTATTTATAACGCAAGGAGGTCTAAAATCAACAGATGAGGCGCTAACTGCTGGTGTACCACTTATTGGAGTACCGATGCTTGGAGATCAGTGGTTCAATGTGGAACAATATGTTAAACACAATATTGGTATAAAACTAAGCATAGAAACACTTACTGAAAAACAATTAAAAAACGCTATAGAGACAATAATCGCAAATCAAAGGTATGCTAATGGAATTTATCGTACCATTAAACTTATGTAAATTTAAATTAAGAAGTTAAAAGTCGTTAAAGAATTTGTTAATTAACGCAATTAGCTACATGATTAACTTTCTTGTTTACTTCACTTAGAAGCTTCACTTGGAACTGACAGACATGAAAGGACCTTTACGAGTTTAATAATTTCAAGTTAATAATTAAAACGATGATTGTCATTTTGATTGTTTGTTGTTTTAGCTATCGTCGTAATATTATTAAGCTGCGGAATATTATGCGTGATCAGCCACAATCGCCATTGGAACGTGCTGTGTGGTGGACAGAACATGTCCTGAGACACAACGGTGCTGCACATCTTCTGTCTCCAGCAGCACATATGACTTGGACCGAATATTATGCTTTGGACTTAGTCTTGATCCTATTGAGTGCGGGAGTAATTACACTTATAGCAACATTTCTTATAGCGCATTTCGTTTTATCGAAGCTAAAATATGTACGGGTTAAGAGAAAAATAAATTAAAATCTATTCATTGCTATTTTATTAACTCCTGTGAAAGGGCTTGTTGAGAGTAATTCAAAAAGTAATATGGCGGACCATCCAATCTAGCAGAATAGTTATTTTTATGCATTTTTACAATATGGGTATCAAACGAAAGAGTTTATTGAGAGTAATCTAAATGGCAGATTAATAAGATGGCGGACTATCTCAGGCGGTGGAATAGTTATTTTGATGCATTTCTACAACATGGGCATGAAATGAAAGTGTATATTGAGAGTAACTCGATCGTATTTGTGTATGGATGTGTATGTGTGTCTCTCTTTGTGTGTGCGTGTGTGTGTGTATGCGTATTATTAGAAATAATTTATAAAAAATATCTCTCAAAAGTTTAAGGTCATCATGTCGCATAGAGTACGATGTTGGGGGTTTAATAAATTTTTAGAATTTACACTTGTTTCCTGTTATGTATCGTCCATCCCAATGCTTGACAAATACTTTTAGGACTTAAGGTTAATATTTACACCAAATGTATGAATCTGACAATACTCTTGCTTACTCCGAAACTATTAAACATATAGACTGAAAAAATTTTTGTACGAGTTTGATATGGAAATCTGGTTAAAATTATCATTTGTAGATAAACTCTGAAAAAAACATTAAATCTAGAAAATTTATTCAAAATAGCAACAAATAATAATAGACGAATACTGTGCACGAAGAGGCCTACTAAATATTATATGACTTTATACTTTTCCAATCATTTTACGTCATTCTTTTCATTTTTCTGAGAAGATCGTTATGTATTATGTCATCCTATCAATGTCAATTCCGTGGAAAGAACATCCAAAACAAAAGCAAAATCTCAAGAGACCACTCGGTATTCAGGGCGAATTCCAGCTAGCCAGTATCAATAATACCCGTAAACGGTTTGAGGAAATTTTCCACGTACTGCACTTGAGGGAATTCGTTCGAGAAATACTAATCGGGAAAAGTTACTTACACCGATACCTCTTCCTTAGGTATATGACTATCAGATTTTGAACAAAACAATTGGTTTATTTATAATGTGAAGTGATTACTTTTCTAGTCCACCCATTCGCATTAAAACAGTGTGGTGGATACTCATAAACCTAGTCCTAAAGGCCTTTAAGGAGAAGAGGTCTTTGCCTCTGTAATTTTTGATGATTTTGATTTGATGTAAGGGGACATTCCTGTGAATGTCCCCTTACATCAAATCAAAATCATGTTACTTGTTTTACTTTACGTGTCATGCCGAGACGACGTTCTTCTCGAAATTGTATATGTATCTACGTCGTGGATAGGAGGACTTAGTTGGGTTAGGTGGCATTTGGCAATCTCCGTCGAGTCCTCACGTCAAAAATTCCGCAAAGCCTGTAATGACATACGCTGCCAAGACGTGGACACTGACAGTGGGGTTGGTCCACAGGTTTAAAGTCAAATTTGCTGTGCTCGAAGTCTCTCTCAAGGATAAAATCAGGAATGAGATTATCCATGACAGAACCAAAGTAACCGACATAGCTCGAAAAGTCAGCAAGCTGAAATGGTCATTGATCCTACGACCACTGGATCGGCCACGTCTGTCGTAGGATCGACGGCCGTTGGAGTAGATGAGTCCTGAAGTGGAGACCGCGTCTTAGCAAACCTAGTGTAGGATGCCCTCCAGCCCGCTGGATTGATGACATACGCGCGGTTGTACTATTGTATTGTATTGCCACTATAAATCGGTTTCAATAAAAGAGAAGAATTTCTAACAAAATATGAAGGGAAAACACTACATGATTTTTATAGGTATATTTGTTCTTGTCTTCAAAATTTGTAAACCTACCAATATTGGCTTAGCCATTACTTGTAAAATCAATAAAAATCAAATGTACCTACCTGATGGCTGAGTCCAAAGCGATGTGCTCAATACATTAATGTCATAGATGTTGGTGGACTAGTAAGGTTAGATCACCTAATTCCGCAATATTTCGAAAATTAGCACCTAATTAGGTGAAACTTCAAGGTATTCCACAAAACAGCTTAATCATTAAATGTATAACTTTTTATATTAACCCTGAAAAGGTAAATAAATAAATTAAACTTTTGTAGAATAAAATACATGTAAAATTTACAAAATTATACGTAATTATTTACGAATAAGCCATAATTTTCGAATACCTCGGAAATGGGTACCTTAATAGTGTAATTATAAAATGTCATGTCATTTTCCTTCTCACTGTGACTTTGAAACTAAGTCTCACTAATACGCTTTGTAGACACAATCGGTTAATATAAAGTCTGCGAAGGGTTCAAGATTTCAGCAGTTGGACCCAACCCGGTGAATAAATAAACAGTATCAAGGGATTTGAAATGGTAGACGATTGAATGAGGTTTGTTTAACAGAAAGCTATATGTTTTCCAGGTTCTGCTACGTCTCTCAACAAGTTTTTGATAAAATATTATGAAATAAACTGAATGTACAATTTCGTAAGAGGCTCATACTTTTTGAAATCGCATATTCAAATAGAGTTGAATAATATGAAAGCGAAATCGTTGGTTAGTTTACTTTTGTCCCGTTAATGTTGTACCCAAAATGAAATTTTAGCTGAACGAGTTAATAAGCAATATTTAAAGGCAAAAACAATTCCGAACTCAGTTACAAAAGATTTAAAGTTGATATTTCTTTGAAATCTTGACAGTTTAAAGGTTACGGAACTTTGTGAAAATTGACATATCAGTGCTCCTACAGTTTCCACAAAGATGCAATCTGTCTGTTAGCTGCTACGCTTTTGTTAGTTGAAATACCGTCCTAGTATTATTACGATCCTGCACTAACAATGGACCAATACAATTTCAATGCTTAGCAAAATCTTAAAGGTTTCATTTGTTGGAAAATAGTCACGAAATTTCGAGAAGAAACTTGTTGGAACTTTTGTTATTGTCTGTACCAAGATTTAAGGTAGAGTTTCATAGAAAAAGTAAAGTGGTAAGGTAAAGGCCGGATTGATGCTATGTTTTTTTAGAACTATGGCTGGATTTTCATATACTAAATTAGTGTTCTGCGGTTATTGTAAACGTGGTAGAATCGGCATGTTTCGAGAGGATTTCTTAGACTCACATTTCTTACTCACCTTGAGTAAAGCATATTATATAAGACGATCCTTTATATATGTAGGTTTATATAGTATACATATTATATAGCTTTTGATTTGTCGAATTTTAAAGAAATTTTACCCAAGGTAGTGGTTATGTATGAAATTATTAAAGTATTTTGTAGCCATAATCTACATCAGGAGACCTGCCTGCTTGCTTAACCGTCCTTCTCATAATTAAAAATGAATTTTTGTGTCACACATTTTTGTGACAGAAATACCTCACTACATTATTGTCAATGGTCATAAAGGTTACGGAATCCATTTCATATCAAGTCCTTTCGTTATAGAGACTTGGAATTACCGCAGGCAATACGTCACGAGTATCATAAGCGGCCATAACGCGGACGAGAGCCATTAAGGCAGTTCTTAGGCTTCATGAACGTAGTTAGAAGTTGTAGAAAATATGTTTTCAATGTGTATTAAGAGCCGAGATGGCCTCGTGGTGCGAACACGTGGATCTTAACCAAAGGTCACGGGTTCGAACCCTGGCTAGCACCGCTGGATTTTCAAGTGAAGGAAAACATCGTGAGGAAACCTGCACGTGCCGGAAGAAATTCTGACACATGTATATCCACCAACCCGCAGTGGAGCCGCGTGGTGGATTAAGCTTCATACCTTCTCCCAAATATGAGAAGAGGCCTATGCCCATCTGTGGGATATGTACAGGCTGTGTTACGTGTATTTTGGCGTTTAGAAACGTGTTATACGTGAAGTATTCAGTACTTTTTGGAATATTACTTGCAAGTAGTCAGTGTCACGGGTTTCTTTCGTCGTTTCTTCATTGTTCTGCGACATGAAATAAAAAAAATCTGTTAAATTTCACGACGGAACATTGTTTTTAGAATGGTGATAGGGAAAACCGTTTTAGTTTATGAGGTATAAAGACACACCTAAATTGTTTTAAATTAAAACGAGTTTGAACGGATTTAAATCGCGTATATTAATTATTTTTTTATCATCCCGACGACGTTTCGAACACTTTACAGCGTTCGTGGTCACGGGAAGACTAAAGTGGCATTTGTCTATTTGAAGTATAAAAGAAATATTATTTACAACTACCTTCAACGATTTCTGAGTTGGTATCATGAAATGCGTTCCGGGCGTTGGGTCTTGCAGTTTATTGGATTTGGGATTTTAAATTTTTGTTAAGTGGATCCCAGGTGTTAGAAAGTCTCCAACCATCTTATCTATTGAAGTTCGGATGTTTTTGAATTTCAATAGTCTCGCCTATCATTCTAGGAATGAATCGGTGTGCTCTTGCGAGGATTTGTGGTTTATGAAAGCGAATAAAATGGTTAGGTTTATCCAAAACATATTCACAAACTGCAGACTTTGAAGACCGCCTATTTTTGACATATCCTATTTATTCCTTGACGCTAATGCCTATGTCTCTCTCTGTTTGGCCTATGTAAGATAAACCACACTCACATTCAAGTTTGTATGCTCCTGCAGTTTGTAAAGGAATATTACTCTAAATAGGTCTCACGAAAAATCGCGATGTGTATTAATCGCGAAAATCTAAGACAACATTAGGTATATAAATTAATTTTTTTGATGGAAAAAAATCTCTTTTCATTATACATGAAAAAGTATCAATTCAAGGCATCATTAGCTCACTATGCCAGATTGTATATCAAAACACGTCTAGACGTGTTTGACAAAAACAAATTGACAAAAGCCATATAACATCGTCTAAACCCTTAGGGCAGAAGGGACTTAATACTCATATCACAGAGTAGATATAGTATACTTTATATATTCTATGCTCATATCATAACAAACAATTTTCCTCTGCAATTTCCCTTCCTTTGCGCATAATTCAGTCTCTGATTGATTTACTGTTTATATTTGTAAATATTTGTTTTCGAGTGTACATTGCTTTATTTTCTTATGTCATTTATATTACTTAATAAAATAGAGGCTAGTTAAATTGAGCTTCTCCTATTTTACAGTATAATAAAAAAAAACTTAATACCATGTTATTATTTTGTCATTTCTATGCTCTTGAAGCGTTCGGAATGATATTCTGGGATTTTCGAAAAATGCTTTATTTTGAAAAAAAAAAATGTTGTATAATAGGAATCAGCGTATACCGAAAAGAATTTTTGTAAAATAAATACAACACTTTCTCTACTTAGCGAAGAGTCTACGGAACAGCTTCTCATGCGCATCCGCTGCACCTCCCGTGCGTTACTCCGCTCGTGGCCGGCGGACCAGGTCGCAGGAGAGCAAAGAATGGTCTCGCCTTTAACACAATGTCAATTTGAAATTAGATAAGCACTAAGAAACCACAACAGGTCGACGATAGACGAATTTCTGTCATGAGCGGGGATCAAACCCGCGACCGTTAGCGCTTCGTTCAGAAGCAGGGACCACTGCTCAAACACTGTCATCAAGTTACCACAGAAACAAGAAAAAAAACAAGCGAGGGGCTAAAAAATATATTTATTAGCATTGTTAGCTCTGAAACTGAAGCTAATAATAGAGATATTATGAAACAGAACAAAGTAAAAACATTAAGAAGAAAAAGAAAAAGAAAATTACACATTTAAAATTCTGAGAACAGTGGAAGTGGAGAAAATATTTTCAGTTTAAAAACGCTTAAAGGGAAAACCACCAAAGGACTACCAGTCAAAAGGGCAAACTATTTTATATTGATAATTAACATTTTAGATTGTAGTTGGTAGGTGCATTATGGTATAAGATCTCAGTAAATTATAAGGCAAATCATAATGAGTGTTTAATGAATATTAAAAATTTCTTTAGTTGTTTAGAAAATTCATTCTTATTCACAATAAAAACCTACCGAGGTTAGTATCCCCGCACAAGGCAAGTATCCCTCAAAGCATTTTCCCCGCGGGGCTAGTATCCGCCA